>APFE031656449.1:106960-126620 GCA_000404065.3 Pinus taeda
TCTGAATCACAGTATGTTGATTTAATATTTTACTTGAAAAATGGATATGCACCTCCCAACTTGTCCTACAAAAACAAAAGGGCCATAAGATTGAAAGCAAAAAAATTTGCCATTATTGATGATGTTCTTTTTAGGCAAAATTATGATTCTGTTTTATTAATATGCCTTGAAAAACAGGAAGCACAAAGGGTCTTGCAGGAATTGCATGACAGACCAGCAGGAGGCCACTTCGGAGCTGATACCACAGCTCACAAAGTCATCCATGTTGGGTATTACTGGCCCACTCTGTTTAGAGATGCTCATGAATATGTGAGGAAATGCCGAAATTGTCAAAATTCAAGTGGAAGACAAAAGAAATCAACCTTCCCTCTGCAACCGGTCAACATTGAACAGCCATTTGAGCAATGGGGATTGGACATTATCGGAGAAATTACTCCTAATTCTTCCAAACAGCATAAGTATATCCTTACTGCTACCGATTACTTTACCAAGTGGGTTGAAGTGATTCCGTTAAAGACAACAAACTCTGAAGCCATTATTGAATTCATAGATCAATTCACCATTACCAGGTTTGGTGTCCCGAATGCTCTTGTTTTTGATAATGCATCTTACTTTTCAGGCAATGCTATGTTTGATTTCGCAATCAGAAGAGGTTTCAAACTCAAATATTCTGCTAACTATTATCCTCAAGGAAATGGTTTGGCCGAATCTACAAACAAAAACCTTATCAAAATTATCAAGCGAACTATCAAACAGAATCATAAGAACTGGCACAAATCTTTAATATTTGCATTACGGGCTGATAGGATAACACAAAAAGCTTCTATAGGTTCTTCCCCATTTAAACTTGTTTATGGAAAAGAAGTTGTACTACCAACAAATGTTATTCTTCCTTCTCTAGCCCTAGTTCAATTTATTGAAGAAAATCCTTCTTTTTCTTTACAGCTTAGACATGACCAAATCCTAAAATTGGAAGAAGAACAAGAAAAGGCCAAAATCATTCATGCGAAATATCAGAAGATCATCAAGTCATCATTTGATTCAATTTCAACCCATTCTAAGCAATTTCAAGTCGGTGATTTAGTCCTGAAATGGGACAAAGCCCATGAAGATAAAGGAAAAGACACCAAATTCCAAAAGATGTGGCTTGGACCATTTCAGATCTGTGAAAAGATAGGCCATTCATCCTTCATGCTACAAGATTTATCAGGGTTGAGAGATTTTCTCCCTGTTAATGGTCTAATCTTAAATAAATTTTTCAGCTGAGGAGGTAACCCCTTCTCTTTTTACTAGCATTCTTATAGTTTCTAGCAACATTAGAAAATAAAACTGTAAGGCATTTTCTATTTGACCTTTGTTGTATTCAAAGAGTTTCTCAAAACAAGCAATGCGATATTTACTTTTAAATAAATAAAAGTCTTAAACAAAAGGAATGATTTCTAGGAAATTAGTTATAATTGCATTATGAAACCACAGTACAATCCTAGTGAACCCCTCTTGAAGTTTATAAATCTTGTAAATCTTTTTAGACTTTTCAAATTGCTTACAAAAGGGTTATCAATATTAAAATAGAAGCCAATCCAAACTCAGCATCTCCAACTCTTACCTTTTCATCCATCCTATCTTAAGGAGGAAAATTGTCTATCCCATTTACCCAAGTTCATGATTATTCAGGATGTAATTCCAAGAATAATTTATATAAAAGTAAGGACGTCTTATTACAAGCATGCTTACCATATTCATAGGAAAATACTTTAGCCGACATTACCAATACTGCATACCAAAACAGGGTAATGGCTTCAATTGTAAGACAAGGGGTCTCATCACGAGCCAACTTGTTCGGTTAGATTACTACCAGTGAATGGCGTTGTCACTTAAACTGGCCACCACACCAGGGAAATGACTTTTTATCTTACAAAATTTGCAGAAAAAGAAAAGAAATACAAAATGTGAAAAAACATATTTTGAATTCATTCTGTTAATCATGCTCTGAAGTGAATGGGACAAGGGACAATGATATGGTTTAAAGGTATCCCTGTCGAAACTATGGACGTTTTCTAGCAGCAGAGGCTCTACTTGTGAAAAAGGAGTTAATTTTACTAGCTGATTTGGGAAAGTTCTTTGTTTTATCAATACCAACCAGCAAACACCAATTTAAAATCTAGAATGTCTCTATTTTTAACAAAGGAGGAAATTAGCGAAGAAAGTTTTGTTTTGTCTAGAGTGCAACTATACCTAGTTATATTAGAAATTTTCCCCTTTTTAATAAAATTTCTATTTTGAAAAGGTTTAAGTATTTCTATACTTTTCAGAGATAACTGTTTCTTCCAGCGAATCGCCAATTGTTGTGCCATACAACAACCACCCATTTCATATCATTACTATTCCAAAAATATAATGTGAAATGGGTCCCTTTTAATTTTTGTTTCAAATTTGTATCAATTTAAAGTTCTATTTCAAAAAGGACCGAATAAAAGAAAACATTATTAAAAGGTGTTTTTAATAGAACCAATCAAAAAACCCCAACATAAAACGGTTTATCTTTATCATTGCCATAAAGCGATCGCAAGATCGCATATCGCAATGACAAAGAGAGCGCAACTTAAGGAACATCTTGGTTTTTGCCGATGCGAAATCGCTATCGGATATCGGAAAGAGCATAAAGTAACACAATTAACAACCCTTGCTCCGATGCGATGCAAAATCGGCAATCGGCAATCGGCAATCGGTGACAACACTTGAAGTGCAAATAAGCTCCCCCTCACCCGATGCGATGCGATATCGCTATCGGCGATCGGCGACTCACCATGCTCTCGTTCTAAATGACCCTACTAGCTATTCTTGATGCAATGCGATATCGGTATCGGCGATCGGGGATTCCAAGTGAAGCCAAAGCAATAACTTAGAATTTCCCCGATGCCCAATTGCGAAAAGGGTAAAAAGCGTAGTTTTCAAAGTAAAAGTCATAAAGGAAGTTTAATATGATTTATTCGTAATTAAGGCAATATCCTTTGAAAAGCCAGTCATCCGCGTTCAAACCGCCAAATTGCCCAAGGCATGCTTCAAATAAATCATTCGGCCATTAATTGAAGCGACTGGTATTAATGCGATTGACAGGCCATAACGGCCATTTAATGAAAATAGCAAGCTTGCGATCTATCCACGGATTTGATCCCAAGGCCACCTTAAGTCAATTGATGGCTATGAATACATCCAGATATATATACTTCATTCTGTTCAATTCATGTTATTGTTGCCTGTGCTACGCCTATCTTTCGCTCTGTGTAGGATTCTTCCATAGAGACAAAATTAAGTGGGATGGGAAAGAAGTCCAAGAAGACTACAATGCCTACTGCTTCGCCAGCCGCAGGGCAAGCTGTTGTTGATCCAAGCAATAAGAACAAAGGGCTTATATCGGATATGACTTGCTTAGGACTTACCAGGACCACTTGGCAAGGAACATATAATTTGATTGAAGCCGAAGAGCCAAAGGTGACCGGGATAGAAATCTCATGCGATAGTACCAGCAAATCTGACGCCAATTTAAAAGATTTGGCCAACTCATTTCTACATAGAATAGCGGCTCAGGAGACAATTCTCCCATATACCGATGTGGTAAGGTGGGCAATACAGGAGCTCCCAATTACCAACAGATTGTTTAGCACTGCGGACGGGAGGATTTTCGGTTCTTTTCGTGCTGAAGATCTAAGTCAAATGTATCACCTACAGGCAGAAGAGAAAAAATATAACGCGGAATTCCTGGAGAAATTTCGAGCAGAGAACGAGACCGAGTCTGAACCAATTCAAGGCTGGAGACAATATCCAACAAAGCACAAGCATGAATCCTCGGGTAAGTACTCAGTCAACTCCCTATGTTCTCCTTACTGCTATGCCGGAGTTATGTTGTGTAGGCTATGGGGATTGCATGACTCCGCCAATTTTACCATAGAAATGGTCCCCTTAATGGAGGCGGCATGTAGTGGCGAGATTATGGATTGGGCGGTTATATTATCCGACAAGTTACCCAAAGCCATTCTCGATTTCAGGTTTAACTCTCGCGTCACAGAGAGGTTTATTCCGCCATTTTACTACAGCGCTTATGTGATGGATGTGTTGTGTTTTAATTCTGAGCTTCCTGTGCTTGGCTAGAGGTGGACGTCGCAAGACCCCACACCCATCCACATATATTATCAAAAGTTGTGGAAGACCAATTATAAGCACCACCTTTATCAAATTTGCAACGGTTTTATGTTGCCAATTCATTACTCCATTTTTGATAAGCCTGCCCCGAAGATTTCTGAGCAAGCAGGGGTAGATTTGACCGCAGTAGCAAGTTGGTTTGGGGAAGATAAATTCACCTACATCAGAGTTTTTGGCAGTCAGGCCAGGCCGCATGTGCTCCCACTTTACATCCATGATAAGTTACTTACCAGGGAAGTAGCTTATCAAATCAATGCTGGTTGGCCCTCTTTTCCCTTACGAATTGGAATTTATACCCTGCATGATATCAAACATGTAGACAAGGAAGCTGGGAAAATAAATACGCTCACTTTGGCTACTCTGCCAAGCAGGCAGTATGATCCGAGGAAGATCGCTTACAATGCGCTCGACCAGGCCAAATTGGCTAAGGTCGAGAACAAAGACGACAGATTCAAGGATTTATTTGCATCGGCCGAATTGATATATCAAGTTAAGTCGCTTGCCAGAAATGTGTACAACGATGAAGGGCTAGTTGAATTTAACAGAATTAGGGAACAGAGGTTGCAAACTCTGCCTCTAGACCTGTTAGCAACTAGTCTGATGACGACAAAATCAAGCGAGCCTGAGCAACGCAGTAATACGCCACCTCCTAGTACATCAAAGCAGCAGGAGGAAGTGCATAATCAGAGGTAGGAATAGACCCAGGAAAATGTGCAGCGACAGGAAGGAACTGTTGTGGCCAGCAACAACACCCCCTTTTTATTTTAGCTATCTACCCAAGATACTAAATAAATAGGGAACCCCTAGTGTAATTTTGATAAAAAATCAAATTTCCCTTCTTCAAAATAAAGATACCATCGCAGTCTTAAAAAACAGTCTTCCAAATATTTTCACCTAAGTCTACAATGGGGAGAAGTTTTTTGAGAAATTGCATTAAGGGGCAAGGCCCCCCCCAAAACGTTACGCATAACGTCGCGTCGCAAGAAGTACTGTCCATATGGAAAACCTCACAAACTCCCGATCTGCGATAACGCCGATCGCAATGATCGCATATCGCAGAAATGAAATGGAAATACTTAACAATCATCAAACTCCTACGATCCGCAATGTTGTGACCCGCGATATTGCGATCGCCACAATGACATATCCTGCGATCCAGCGATTTACGATAAGTGCGCCTTGCAGCGGTACGATCTTCGACAGTGCATAAAGTGAATCATAAATCATTTAAATCGTAAATCTTTCAGGCACGCCATTCAAAGATAGACCACTTACCATAATCTGGCTTCAAATCATGCGCTTTTAATGATAGTAAGTAGGTTAGTTTTCAGTTATTTAATGAAATAAGGACGCGTGCTTTGCTGAAGAATTGTTTTCACGTAAGGTGGCATATTTAGTATATCGTCTGCATTTAAAACTCTCCCATCATCTTTCTCAATTAGTCATTTCTGCCTCGCTTGTAATCTGCAGGAACTAGGAGATAAGAACATTCAAAAGCTGAACGCAGAAGCAAATGGGAAAGAAGACTAATGCCCAATCTTACGAGGTAAAAGAAAAGGCAAAGGAGATGGCGCCCTTATACACAAATACTACATGCAACAAAGACGCAAGAATTTCAACCTAGGAAGGCATGTATAGGCTGCTAGAAGACGAAAACCCCAGAGTACTGAAGGCCGATAGCGCTGCAGGATCGCCAAACTCTTCCTAGGCATCCTTAGAAGAGTTGGCTTGTTTGTTTCTCCATCGAATAGCAGCTAGACCCAAGATATTTCCATATACGGATATGATCAAATGGATACTCGACAATGCAGAGTTACAGGGCAGACAATTCAAGGCTCCAGGACATGGGCTCATAGGATCATTTGCAACGCAAGACCTAAAGCTTATGTACCATCTTCCAGAGCCTCAGATGACCTATAAAATGCAATTTGTCCAGAAATTTGCAGTAGAGAATCCAAATCTAGCAGAAACCATTAAAGAATGGTCCAGGAGAGAGAAGCCGCTGAAAAGGGATAAAAATGGTAAGTATAGCACAAGTTCTGTCACATCTCCATATTGTTTTGCTGCAGCCATGCTCTGCAGGCTGTTTGGGATGCCAGACATAAATAAATTTTCAGCTGAATGGCTGCCACTCCTAGAAGCTGCCACAAATGCTGATCTCGTAGACTGGGCCTAAATATGTTCTGATAATTTGTTTACTACTGTCATGAATTATCATAATCGGAGATCCTCATCACAAAAGGTCTAACCACCGTTTTATCTATCTGCTTACATTATGGATTCTATTTGCTATGTATCTAAGTTTCCAAATATGGGTTGGAAATGGACTACCCAAGACCAGTCCCCTATTCATGTTTACCACAAAGTACTATGGGATTCACAGTTCGCCCCTCACCTCTATCAAATTTTCCATGGGCTCATTCTACCACTATATAGGATGATATATGGTGAAGAACCCCCAAGGTGCTCTCCCGAAGCGCAAATATACATCATCCCCATCGCAAGATGGTTCGGGAAAGAATGGTTCACTTATATCAGAGTGTTTGGGAGCACTGTACCTCCACATGTCCTACCCCTGTATGTCCCCGACAAGCTTTTGCCTAGGGAAATTGCCTATCAGACCTGCTCTGAAGGTGGCCTAACCAAATATTTAAAAGACAAGAAGAAGGCCATATGGCCTCAGTTTCCTGTAGCTTGTGGGGCCTTCTCATTATTTGATGTGGGGCATGCTTTTGCTGAAGTAGGGAGTGTGACGTCCCTAAAATTGTTTAAATTCCCCTCCTGACCTTTTGACCTAAATAACGTCGCCCATGATTTCACTATAAGTGTCAGAATAAAATTGTTCATAGGAAAGAAAGATTTATTTGATGATTTGTTTCAAAATAAAAACTCATTCCAGGAAGTTTTGTGAGAAGCTAAGTCGAATTTTTCCCTAGACAAACTCGAAAGATTTTCGTCATACAGAGAAAGAAGACTAGACGACATCCCTCTAGAAAAGCTTCAGCCGCTCACCAGAGAACCTACTCTAAGTGTCAGCCTCAGCGGAAACTCCAGTTCTTCCAAGTCTAGATCGGACGTTGTTCAAAGAACACCCGAACGCTCTAAGAGGTCTGCAAGCGACCAAGGGAAAGTAGGAGAAGCGGCCAGAGATACTGCCCAGTCAAGTGCCATGTCGCAACCACAAACTATTGCTTCCTCATCAAGGGATGTCCCTCCTCCCGTCACTGCATCATCGCTCGTCACGATACGGCTCGATAAGGAGTGGGAAAAATTCAACAAGCTAATCAACCTGGAAGGGAAGGTCCCAAGGATGCCTGTAAGAAGTGTGCAAGCAACACAGGAAATGGTCTCAACCGTGGTCGGTAGCGTCTCAGAAGTAGAACACGGTCATATCCCTCCGTCTCCCAAACTCCTACTTAGCATAGAAGAAATTCCCCGCCTGGACGTGTTCTATAGTCCTCAACATAAAGCAGTGGTGAGAAGATAAAGAAAAAAGAGAAAGTTGGAGAATACGCTGTCGCAGAGTGCCGAACATTTAGACGTCTTGTGGAAAGACCCTAACAGCAACCCCACGGAGAATCTCACGAAAATGTCTCAAATTGTAGGAGCATACGCTTCTGCGAATATTGACAAGGCGTCTGAAGTACAACAACTATTAAAGGAGCAAGAAAACCGTATACAGCCGCTGCAACAACAACTGCAACAGGCCAATGCCAGCAATGAAGCATCCAAACAACTCGAGAAACTACAAGAAGATTTTCAACAGATGCAGATAAGCTATCAGAAAAGCCTAGATGAAAAAGGAAAGCAGTTGCACGATTTGCATAAAATACATAAAGACGAGCCCAAGATTTCCGAATTCGTTTCAAAATCTACTAGTTTAAATGAGCAACTTCTGCAGCAACAGGAAGAGTTGGGACAGAAATTATCGCAGTGGAGTCACTATTGCGACCTGAGCGATAAACTCACCAGTCAAGTGACAGATCTGTGAAGTGACTACGACCAAGCTAACAGACAAGTAATAGAGTATATAGCTTGGCAAAATGGGGAGGAAGAAAAAAGTGCAGATGAACCTAGAATAAATGAAAGCCATAAAGAATTGCTCTTCAACAAATGGGACGACCAAATCAAACAGGCAGAACAGACAGCAGAGGCAGCGGCGACGCAGGCTGGTATCCTTATAGACTGTGTAAATGAAAATTTACACAGAGAAAACTTAATCACGGAAACCACCTCGGGATACTTACCAAACAAGTCACAAATAGAAGAAGAATGGAAAGAGAAAGCGCAGGAAAAGGGTAAGGCAATACAAGCTTTGAATAGGTTGAATTGGGAGTGCTATTGGGCATACTTAGTTAAGCCACACAGTCAATGGATGACTGTGAAATGCATCACAAACTCAGCAGAGAAAGTGGTGCCAGCTCTCAAAGATTCTGTTTTCGCAGCCCAGCTCAGCGCAGAAGTCGGCCAACTTACTCTTCTCAGGTCCATGCTGAACACCTACAATTTCAAAGACCAGATGCAGAGATAATTTATTTTTAGTAGTTTGCTGTTTCTTTTTGTTTATATTAGGAAAAGGGCGGTCATTTGAGAGCCGTATCCTACAATTTTGTAAAAACACTATTATTAGATTTAGGAAGTAGTATTTAAACCCTTCTCATGCATTTAGAGAAGGGTCTGTAGATTTGTCAAAAACTTATCCTCAGAACATGCACTTCTGCACCCTCAGAGGAGGTTTTGATGAATACATGGATCGGAATTTATCTTTACTTGCATTTTGATATCTGCTATTGATGTTGCACTTCTGTACTCTTAGTAGATTTTAGAACAAGTAGAAATAGATTGTTTTGCTTGAAGCTTATGGGTAGAACTAGTCATTAATGGTACTTTTATCTCTTGGCAAATGTCCGCTTATACTCTTTAAGTAATTTATAGTTTCAGTCGTTTATGTGTTACTGCTTGAACATATGGGTTATCATTTGGCACTTTTGTACGATGGAGTCATATGGTTTAGGTGCAACATATGAGTGGCTTATTATACGATATGTTGCTCACAACTGTTTTGTTTAACTTCTTATGCAAAGCGGTTCATCTCAAATGGTTTCTTTTCTTGTGATAGCTGAATGATCTTTATTATCAGTTATTATTCGAAATCTTTTTAGATCGCGTAATGGAGTACATATAATCCCGGGTTAGAATAGATTTGATTTGCTGTTCCTCATTAGATACAGTAGCGTAGAATAAAGTTAAAGAATCCGATTTAGATTAGCTTTAAAATATTCTCAGATCAGCACAGTTCAACTCTATATACATACACACACACCCAAGATCAGGAAACTGGTCCTGTTATCCCCAGTCGGACCCGCTATAGAAAACGGATAAGGAGCTGCCAACCAAGGTCCGGACCAGGTGGGTATCCCCCTTGTTGTAGACCCGATTTTCGGGGCTTCAACATATTTGGCGCTAGAAGGAGGGCCTGAACATTGTGTCTGTTGGAATGATCCTCAAATCATAATATTTGAATCTGGATGGTCGCTCACAGACTTCCCATTTGGAGCTGCATCCATGTTCCTACCTCTTCCAACACTCCACTTGAAGTGGTAAGACTTATGTCTCGGGTAAAATTCAATGGTAAGGATAACTCTTCTGCTTTTAACCATGCCCTTCAATTTATTCAAAGAATTTCGAGTTATGATATTCCAAGAATTGATGAAGGCGTTCTATGCAGGATTTTTACTCTTACATTCACGGTGGAAGCTAGAAAATGGTGCAGAAACCTCCCAGTTGCATTGATCCACAGCTGGGATCAATTCGCCAAGATTTTTATTCTTGAATTTGATTATTATGACTATGACCAGGTATACAATAAAATTGATCATCTCAGAGAAAATGATGAATCTATTAGAGATTTTAATATGCGATTTCATTTTGATTGTCTAAAATACGATACAGAGACTGAGCTCATAGATGAAGAACCTCCAGATTATCCTTAACCTTCCCTGTCTCCTACATCTGATCAGGCAGAAATTAGTCCAAGTTTTGTCTCTTTTCTTTCTAATGTGAACGAGAATTCGAATCTCAACATGCAAATCGCTCATAATGAAAAAATCCCTCAGAGCCTAGGAGTTATCCATACTCTAATACAAGAAGACAAAAGTGAAGACGATGGAGGGAACCTTGCCTTGGAGCCAGCAGATGACGTTGATACGATGTCATATGACATCGTCGCAAACCAACAGATGCAGACCCCAAGGTCAGAACAACAAAACATTTTTCTTTCAGGAAGTATCAGCACACGAAGGTATGATCTGAAACCCGATGTCCATATTGAATCTGATGAACGGATATGTTTCTATGATGATAATCTTGAAAATGTTACTTCAGAATCACACTTCTCTCTTTACCCTGATGTTTTTAATGATGATAATTGTTCTCCTCTCGACGTTGAATATATTTCGAAAAAAGTAGAGGAAAAGCCAAAAAAATCATCATTAGATTTTCAAGATAAAGAGATAGCTATAAAACATCCCTCAATTGTTTCCAAGCAAGGAACACTTGAAATTCCTTGTCTGAAATTATATAAACAAAAAGAAGAATCTAGGGAAAGTGATAAAATCTGTCATGATGGTTATTTTGTCAACAACGATGTTATCGATTTATCTCGAGTAACTCATCAAAACCCTAAAAATGAGAGATATTCTGATTCGGAAAACATACCATTTAATCCTCATTTTGAGGTCAAAGATCATTCACCTAATTTTGCTGACCGAGACGATCTCCCAATCTATGACTCATACCTTGAAGATACCCCCGTGCCTATTCATAATCATAGTCTATCTTCTGTTTCACATGACTTGGCCAGTTCTTGTGAACAACAAAATTTTACTAACTTATCCCAGTTGTACTGTAATTTTATCTGTACAATTTTTTTTTTTATTATTATTCCCACTTACAGTCACCTTGTACAAAATCAGATCGCGTTTTAAATTTTTAGTTTTTTGATAGATTATTTTGGTATAACCATCACCTTATCAAGGAGCACACAAAAGACGAGCTTCCATTACGGAAAGCTAAGCTATATGAAGGAAGTACAGTGCTTCCTTCATTATAGGATCACCACGATACAACAGAATTTCATCTTTACTTTTATGATCCAGTAAATACTCAGTTGGAAGAAAGATTTTGCGAGAAAGAAATTTCGGACAAAATCCCAACTGAGATTATCCTTTCTCATTCCATGTCCAACGCTAACATCCCAAAGAAAATTCCATTTTCAACACCAATGTTGGAAAGATGCACAAGTATAGGACTAAAAATGATAAAGTGGCTTCATTGGAAATACCATTTCACCTAGTCGAATTTTGTGTAAAGTTAGAATAGGAGTAGGAGTAGTTTAGTTAAGTAGTTAGGGTTACGCTTGAGTAGTTGATAATCAAAATAAGGAAAGAATATCATCCCTATTATCTACCCGACCTTAGGGAATGTCTACTTCTCACTTCGTTAGTTTTCCCCATGAATAAAGTTTGCTTTGGTTAAACAACATTCGACGTTTACAAAGAGGCACCTTTTTTCTATCAGGATTTTGAACTTCTACTTCTATCAATGACAAATATTTCTCTTCAAAGCTTGGTCTTTATTATCAATATAACTTTAATCCAGATATGATATTAGTTTCAACTCCAAAAAACTGAAGAAAATAATCTCAACGAAGTAATTGTCTTACGTCAGTACAATGAAAGGCACCAATAACAAGGTAAGGAGTCCATGTAGAAACAACGATTACCAAAGAAGTATTATTATTGTCGTCCAGAACTTTCTTAAGGAAAGAAAATTGACTTCCTCCGCGTCAAAGGAAATCACAGCATTCAAGGAAGAAATCCAATAAAAACACTATATCTCAAAGAATAAGAGGTCTCATCACGAGCCGACTTATCATCATCACAGATATTATAACTTGCTCACTTTGCCAAAAGTATCCATCAAAACAAGTAAATGACTTAAGATTGTTGCAATCAAAAGACAGGGGGTCTCATCACGAGCCAGCTTGTTCAACAAATATATGAATCTAGTGAATGACTGTGTCACAATTTGGCCACCACACCAAGACATTATTCTTTAGAGAATAAAGAAGAAAAAGTGTCGAAACCAGTTTTTCTCTGAATAGTTGTAAGCTCTTAGGTAGGATAAAGGATCATTACTGGTTAATAGGTAACCCTGTCGAGGCTATGGACGCCTGCTGGCAGCAGAGGCTCTACCTGCGACAAAGAAGCATATTTAAAAAAAGGACTCCTATACAGAGAAGACTCTATCTTAATTTTTATTCAAAGACCAAGTGTTGATGTAAATACAGGGACAAGCTGAGAATACAAGTAAATGGAAAGGAGTTGAAACAAAATATCATTGATAGTTTAAAGTATAATATTTTTATCTTTCTATATAATAAAGTCTAAAGTTTCCTGAGAAAAGTTTTATTATTTTTAGAAGTTTGAAAACGTCAAAAGAAAGTCAGAGATAACTGGTTCTCCCAAGTGAATCGCCAATCGTTGTGGCCAGCAACAACCCCCCCTTTTTATTTTAGCTATCTACCCAAGATTCAAAATAAATAGGGGACCCCTAGTGTAATTTTGAGAAAAAATCAAATCTCCCTTCTTCAAAATAAAGATACCATCGCAGTCTTGAAAAACAGTCTTCCAAATATTTTCACCTAAGTCTACGATGGGGAGAAGGTCTTTGAGAAATTGCATTAAGGCGCAAGCCCCCCCCAAAATTTTACGAATAACGTCGCGTCGCAAGAAGTACTGTCCATATGGAAAACCTCACAAACTCCCGATCTGCGATAATGTCGATCACAATGATCGCACATCGCAGAAATGAAATGGCAATACTTAATAATCATCAAACTCCTGCGATCCGCGATGTTGTGACCTGCGATATTGCGATCGCCACAATGACACATCCTGCGATCCAGCGATTTTCGATAAGCGTGCCTTGTGACGGTACGATCTTCGACAGTGCATAAAGCGAATCATAAATCATTTAAACTGCAAATCTTTCAGGCACGCTGTTCAAAGATAGACCACTTACCATAATCTGGCTTCAAATCATGCGCTTTTAATGATAGTAAGTAGGTTAGTTGTCAGTTATTTAATGAAATAAGGACGCGTGCTTTGCTGAAGAATTGTTTTCACGTAAGGTGGCATATTTAGTATATCGTCTGCATTTAAAACCCTCCCATCATCTTTCTCAATCAGTCATTTCCGCCTTTCTTGTAATCTATAGGAAGTAGGAGATAAGAACATTCAAAAGCTGAACGCAGAAGCAAATGGGAAAGAAGACTAATGCCCAAGGTTCCGAGGCAAAAGAAAAGGCAAAGGAGATGGTGCCCTTATACACAGACATTGCATGCAACAGAGACGTAGGAATTTCAACTTGGGAAGGCATGTATAGGCTGCTAGAAGAGGAAAACCCCAGAGTACTGAAGGCCGATAGCGCTGCAGGATCGCCAAACTCTTCCGAGGCATCCTTAGAAGAGCTGGCTTGTTCGTTTCTCCATCGAATAGCAGCTAGACCCAAGATATTTCCATATACGGATATGATCAAATGGATACTCGACAATGCAGAGTTACAGGGTAGACAATTCAAGGCTCCAGGACATGGGCTCATAGGATCATTTGCAGCGCAAGACCTAAAGCTTATGTACCATCTTCGGGAGCCTCAGATGACCTATAACACGCAATTTGTCCAGAAATTTGTAGCAGAGAACCCAAATCTAGCAGAAACCACTAAAGAATGGTCCAGGAGAGAGGAGCCACTGAAAAGGGATAAAAATGGTAAGTATAGCACAAGTTCTCTCACATATCCATATTGTTTTGCTGCAGCCATGCTCTGCAGGCTGTTTGGGATGCCAGACATAAATAAATTTTCAGCTGAATGGCTACCACTCGTAGAAGCTGCCACAAATGCCGATCTCGTAGACTGGGCCAAAATATGTTCGGATAATTTGTTTACTGCTGTCATGAATTATCGTAATAAGAGATCCTCATCACAAAGGTTCTACCCTCTGTTTTATCTATCTACTTACATTATGGATTCTATTTGCTATGTATCTAAGTTTCCAACTATGGGTTGGAAATGGACTACCCAAGACCCGTCGCCTATTCATGTTTACCAGAAAGTACTATGGGATTCACAGTTCGCCCCTCACCTCTATCAAATTTGCCATGGGCTCATTCTACCCCTATATAGGATGATATATGGTGAAGAACCCCCAAGGTGCTCACCCTAACTGCAAATAGACATCATCCCCGTCGCAAGATGGTTCGGGGAAGAATGGTTCACTTATATCAGAGTGTTTGGGAGCACTGTACCTCCACATGTCCTACCCCTGTATGTCCCCGACAAGCTTTTGCCCAGGGAAATTTCCTATCAGACTTGCTCTGAAGGCGGCCTAACCAAAGATTTAAAAGACAAGAAGAAGGCCATATGGCCTCAGTTTCCTGTAGCTTGTGGGGCCTTCTCATTATTTGATGCGGGGCATGCTTTTGCCAAAGTAGGGAATGTGACGTCCCTAAAATTGTTTAAATTCCCTGCCCAACCTTTTGACCTAAATAACGTCACCCATGATTTCACTATAAGTGTCAGAATAAAAGTGTTCACAGGAAAGAAAGATTTATTTGATGATTTGTTTCAAAATAAAAACTCATTCCAGGAAGTTTTGTGAGAATTTAAGTCGAAGTTGTCCCTAGACGACCTTGAAAGATTTTCGTCATACAAAGAAAGAAGACTAGCCGGCATCCCTCTAGAAAAGCTTCAGCCGCTCACCAGAGAACCTACTCCAAGTGTTAGCCTCAGCGGAAACTCCAGTTCTTCCAAGTCTAGATCTGACGCTGTTCAAAGAACACCCGAACGCTCTAAGAGGTCTGCAAGCAACCAAGGGAAAGTAGGATAAGCGGCCAGAGATACTGCCCAGTCAAGTGCCATGTCGCAACCAAAAACTATTGCTTCCTCATCAAGGGATGTCCCTCCTCCCGTCACTGCATCATCGCTCGTCACGATACAGCTCGATAAGGAGTGGGAAAACTTCAACAAGCTAATCAACCCGGAAGGGCAGGTCCCAAGGACGCCTGTAAGCAGCGTGCAAGTAACACAGGAAATGGTCTCAACCGTGGTCAGTAGCATCTCCGAAGCAGAACACGGTCATATCGCTCCGTCTACTGAACTCCTACTTAGCATAGAAGAAATTCCCCCACTAGACGTGTTCTATAGTCCTCAACATAAAGCAGTGGTGAGAAGACAAAGAAAAAAGAGAAAGCTGGAGAATACGCTGTCGCTGAGTGCCGAACATTTAGAGGTCTTGTGGAAAGACCCTAACAACAACCCCACGGAGAATCTCACGAAATTGTCTCAAATTGCAGGAGCATACGCTTCTGCGACTATTGACAAGGCATCTGAAGTACAACAACTATTAAAGGAGCAAGAAAATCGTATACAGCTGCTACAACAACAACTGCAACAAGCCAATGCCAGCAATGAAGCGTCCAAACAACTCGAGAAACTACAAGAAGATTTTCAACAGATGCAGATAAGCTATCAGAGAAGCCTGGATGAAAAAGGAAAGCAGTTGCACGATTTGCATGAAATACATAAAGACGAGCCCAAACTTTCCGAATTCGTTTTAGAATCTACTAGTTTAAATGAGCAACTTCTGCAGCAACAGGAAGAGTTGGGACAGAAATTATCGTAGTGGAGTCACTACTGTGAGATAAGCGATAAACTCACCATTCAAGTGACAGATCTGTGAAGTGACTAAGACCAAACCGATAGACAAGTAACAGAGTATATAGCTTGGCAAAATGGGGAGGAAGAAAAAAGAGCAAATGCACCTAGAATAAGTGAAAGCCATAAAGAATTTCTCTTCAACAAATGGGACGACCAAATCAAACAGGCAGAATAGGCAGTAGACGCAGCGGCGACGCAGGCTGGTATCCTTATAGACTATGTAAATGAAAATTTACACAGAGCAAACTTAATCACGGAAACCGCCCCGGGATACTTACAAAACAAGTCACAAATAGAAGCAGAATGGAAAGAGAAAGTGCAGGAATAGGGTAAGGCAATACAAGCTTTGAACAGGTTGAATTGGGAGTGCTGTTGGGCATACTTAGTTAAGCCACACAGTCAATGGATGACTGTGAAATGCATCAAAAACTCAGCAGAGAAAGTGGTACCAGCTCTCAAAGATTCCGTTTTCACAGCCCAGCTCAGCGCAGAAGTCGACCAACCGACTCTTCTCAGGTCCATGCTGAACACCTGCAATTTCAAAGACAAGATCCAGAGATAATTTATTTTTAGTAGTTTGATGTTTCTTTTTGTTTAGATTAGGAAAAGGGCAGTCATTTGCGAGATGTATCCTACAATTTTGTAAAAACATTATTATTAGATTTAGGAAGTAGTATTTAAACCCTTCTCATGCATTTAGATAAGGGCCTGTAGATTTGTCAAAAACTTATCCTCAGAACATGCACTTCTACACCCTCAGAGGAGGTTTTGATGAATAGATGGATCAAAATTTATCTTTACTTGCATTTTGATATCTCCTACTGATGTTGCACTTCTGTACTCTTAGTAGATTTTAGAACAAGTAGAAATAGATTGTTTTGCTCGAAGCTTATGGGTAGAACTAGTCATTAATGGTGCTTTTATCTGTTGGCAAATGTCTGCTTATACTCTTTAAGTAATTTACAGTTTCAGTCGTTTATGTGTTACTGCTTGAACATATGGGTTATCATTTCCCACTTTTTTACGATGGAGTCATATGGTTCAGGTGCAACATGTGAATGGCTTATTATGCGATATGCTGCTCACAACTATTTTGTTTAACTTCTTATGCAAAGCAGTTCATCTCAAATGGTTTCTTTTCTTGTGATAGCTGAATGATCTTTATTACTAGTTATTATTCGAAATCTTTTTAGAACGCGTAATGGAGTACATATAATCCTGAGTTAGAATAGATTTGATTTGTTGTTCCTCATTAGATACAGTAGCGTAGAATAATGTTAAAGAATCCGATTTAGATTAGCTTTAAAATATTCTCAGATCAGCACAGTTCAACTCTATATACATACACACACACACCCAAGATTGGGAAACTGGTCCTGTTATCCCCAGTCAGACCCACTATACCAAACGGATAAGGAGCTACCAACCAAGGTCCGGACCGGGTGGGTACCCCCTTGTTGTAGACCCGATTTTCGGGGCTTCAACAGAAACCCACGCAAAAGCCCAAGAAGAGAGCAGCTCTAAAATTAATGATGATACACTGGTTGATCCGAATTTGCTCCAGCAATGGCAGCAATTGAGTACAATCATCAGCAACCTATAGTGCTCAAGGGATGATGAGGTTTCTAAGGAAGGCGACACGCAAGAAGCAACATCGAAACCGGTTTCGGGCGAAACCCGCAACCTACCCAAATCAAAAGAAACATAGATCATTCCTAAAGATCCATCGGGCGAAATCATTTTGCAAATTGAAGAGATTCCCCCTTTGGATGTATTTTATAGCCCTAAGCATAAAGCTGTTATAAAGCAATAGAGGAAAAGGAGAAGAGCTGATCAACCTTCTCTATTCCATGAATTAATAGTGACGAGCAGTGTTGTGTGGAAAGAGGAATTAGACCCCTCCGATGACTTAAGCAAGTTATCGCAATTCGCTGGAGCATACTCGGCGGCGACCATTGATAAAGCATCGGAGGTAAGCAGTTTATTGAAAGCGCAGGATCAAGACATCTCTTCGCTACAGGCGAAGTTATCCGAGGTTCAGCAGAAGGCAGAGCAGGTGGAGCAGGAATTGCTAGTGCAGCAGCAAAACAATCATCAGCTGACCAAGCAAATACAACAGGAGAAACAAAGGATTGATGAGGGCGCAATCCAAAGAAAAAATGAACTATCAGTAGCATTGGAGCAATTAAGAATATCGAATGAGGGAACAATGAAAGCTAAAGATGAGAAAATCGCTCAATTGTCCAATCAAATTGACCAAATGAAAAATCTCCCTCAGGTAGATGAGTTCAAAGCAGAAGCGCTTTAGTTAAATAAGGCATTGATTAATCAGGTTAAGCTCCTATGTCAGAAAATTACACAAGCAGAACCATCGTGCGAGTTGGTAGCATCCATAAGTGACAGGGTAGAAAAAGCAAGGACCGATTTGGATCAGGCCGAAGAAAAACTGACAAATTTTATAGAATGGTAGGATTCTGATCTAGGCTAGGCGACTAATCTACCGAGAATTCTGGAATCACACAAAGAATTATTATTCACAGAATGGAAATCACAGCTAATTAAGGAAGAAAGAGCGATTTTCAGATGCAAAACAACCACTGGAAATTTGGTTGAATTAGTAAATAATACACTTTATTTGTCTAATATGATTTCCCAATGTACTCCAGGTCAATTAACAACGACAAAGATGTTGGAGCATTCATGCTACCCACAGCTGGAGAAAAACGGAAGATTAATCCCTGGAATCAACAGTTTAACATGGGATGCTTATTGGTTCTTCTTAATCAAGCCATACGGCCAAAGAGCCGCCTTAGAATGCCTCACGGATGCTGTCAGGTATATTATACCTGACATTCAGGATGCCACCTTCGTTGCCCAATTCATCTTGCGCCTCAACAGACCGCCAGAAGTGGAGCCGATGCTTGCGATAAGCCAGCTCAGGTTTAAAGGCAAACAACCTGAGTCATGATTCACATTGCCGACTGCCAGATCGCCCTAGAAAATAGATCGCATTTACTGATACCAATTTAGTATGATTTTGTTTCATAGATTTTTTTAGCTTAGTAGTATTTATAGACCCTTTCATGCATTTAGAAAGGGTCCTAAAGTTTTGTATATGACTTAAACCCTGAAGTTGCACTATTGTACTTTAGGGATATTCTTTTATGAAACTGGACCAATTATTCTACATTTAATGAGGAAGGGTTTTATGCAAATGTGCACTACTATCATTGTTTAAAAGCATTTCTGTGTTGAAGAAGGAATTTTGAATAGCGATTGATATTTCGGATTGATCTACAGCTCACATGGTACTATTATCTGAGTCTGTACTCATTCTTGTTATATGAATTGTTGTTTAAATCGCTCTTGCTATTATCGCTTATATATGTATGTGCTTTTCGCAACATTCTTTATGCATTCCACTATTGGTTGTTTATCGCATGCTTCCCTTTTAATCCTATACATGTATCGATGATATAAACAGTGAATGCATTAATTTGTATTTATTGCTTCATTGTGACTATTCATATGAAGTAATCTTTGAATGATTGAATTTCTCTTATTTATTTTACAAAGTCATTTACATGCCTGTTAGATAGATAAAGATTATTTAACGCTGCATTCTGAATGAATAAGTTGTTCCCGGGATTAGTATTAGTTTCCCTATTTTTGTCAATAGAAT
>APFE031656449.1:126630-163876 GCA_000404065.3 Pinus taeda
GTATATGACTTAAACCTTGAAGTTGCACTATTGTACTTCAGGGATATTCTTTTATGAAACTGGACCAATTATTCTGAATTTAATGAGGAAGGTTTTTATGCAAATGTGCACTACTATCTTTGTTTAAAAACATTTCTGTGTTGAAGAAGGAATTTTGAATAGCGATTGATATTTGGGATTGATCGGCAGCTCACATGGTACTATTATCTGCGTCTGTACTCATTCCTGTTATATGAATTGTTGTTTAAATCGCTCTTGCTATTATCGCTTATATATATATGTGCTTTTCGCAGCATCCTTTATGCATTCCACTATTGGTTGTCTATCGCATGCTTCTCTTTCAATCATATATATGTATCGATGATATAATCAGTGAATGCAGTAATTTGTATTTATCGCTTCATTGTGACTATTCATATGAAGTAATCTTTGAATGATTGAATATCTCTTATTTATTTTACAGAGTCATCTACATGCATGTTAGATAGATAAAGATTATTTAACGCTGCATTCCGAATGAATAAGTTGTTCCCGGGATTAGTATTAGTTTCCCTATTTTTGTCAATAGAATAAGCTAGTCGCCTATCACCAAAGCAAACTATTCATCACCCATCCATCCCTTTTATTTTACTACCGGGAAACTGGTCCCGTTATCTCCAGTCGAAGCCACCATCCCAAACGGAAAAGGAGTTGTACTAAGGTCTGGACCGGGTGGTTATCCCCCAATGTTGTTGTAGTGATTTTCGAGGCATCAACAGATGAGAAGAACTCAGCACAGCTGAGTTGGAGGAGGAGGTTTCCATTGGTGAAATAATGGAGGAAGTAGTCAAGACTGAAAAGTCTTGTGATTTAAAAACTAATGAGTTGTGCATGTTTGCAGGTACAGAACAGGGAGATGAACAAGCTTTAGAATTTGTCCAAGAAGAGTTGAATTTGTCCATCAAGATCTCCAAAGGAGATGCAGAAGAAGGAATCTAATCAAGATGTTGATACAGAGAAAGAAGGACCAGCTGATGATGAGTCAAGCACTAACGAAGATATGGAAAATCGTGTGAAGTTTCCAAGTTCTACTCCTAAGGAAGTTGTTGAATTGTATAGAAAACTAGATCTCCAGACAAGAGAGTTGGAGAGACAGAGCACTTATGTGCAGGATAATTCGCTGAAGAAGCAAGAAAAGAGAGTTTTCATGAATGACAGTCATGGAGCAGATGATGGTAAGAAGGAGAGACTAGCTAACAGTCTCTTGATGAATGCAAAACAGCATACTGATGTGCCGATAGAGGAGTCAGGAAGGAGCTCAAAGCAGCATACTGAAGTGTTGCCAGAGACATTTGAACCTGAGGAAGAAGTTGCAGATGAAATTGCAGATGATGAACAAAGGAATGCTACAGAGGGTCAGGAAGTTTGGGAGGCAGCAACATCCATAGTGAGAGCTCGAGTAACATGTTTTATTGAAGATGCTGAAGAAAGTCTATTAGACAAAGAAACTGAACTGATGAGGCAGATCATGATGAAGGAATCCTGGAAGAGACTAGCAACATTGAAACAAATGAGAAGCAGCAAAAGGAAGACAACAGAAGATTGCGATAGTGCAGCTAGTGGAGCAAGGCAGCATAAAGTGTGGAGACCTGGAGAAGAACAACAGACAGAAGCAGCGGCAAATGGAAAGTTGCAACACAAGATATGGGAATATGGGATCTAGGCAAACATAGATCTGAACACACGATAAGGAGATCATGAATATTTTCTACCTTGGAAGTCTGATGCAGGAGCATTCAGCCCAAAGGGAAATTATTGTAAATAATAGACATACGGGGTCATGCATTTGTGGAATTAGTTTCCTAAATTCCAAGCCAGTTTAATCTTTAGGCTTTTAAGTGTGATTAATTAGATATTCTCAAAATAAATAAATAAAACTAGGAGGGATTTTAGGCATAAAAGGAATGGATGTGGATCATTAAGTGATAAGGAAGCTTTTCTATTTTAGAATAGGGAAAAAGAGGGAATAAAGCCTCAAGATGCTTTTTTCCATATGTATGCATTGCATGTAGAGTTTTAGAGCTTTTAGTTGAGTGATTTTAGATCATGCTAAGTTTTATAAATTATGAAGCCTCAAAGGCATTGAAAATCAGAGAGGGACAGAGAGTGAGAGGTTTTCTAGTTGGGAGCCTTCAAGCAGTTTGTAAAGGGCCAATGAATTAGAAATCAGGCCAAGGAAGGAGATTAGTCTGTAAGTGTTATATGTATCAATCCAAAAATTAATTTTCTGAAGATTATGTCTCATTTCTAAGTTATGGGTTGTGCAATTAAATTGATTGGTAATTGACTGATTGTCTCAAAGGGGTGTGTTAATTTTAATTGTGAAGCTGGGTAAATCGATCATGAATTTTGATGGATTCTACATAAGAGAAATTGCGTGCATTCCACTTTGTAATCACTGGTTGAAAGAGGCAAAATTCTTGTCTTACTCTGGAATTATGTATATGTTATGAAATTGATAAGATTGATGATTGAACTTTCCCCCTCGACGCTTTAAAAATCCAATGATTCTATGTCAATGCGAATGAATGCATTCAACAGGTCTAATTTCATTACTCGGTGCCTTTTCCAGCTTTTGAAGCTGTGAACCTTCATATATTATATGCGTGGAGTTTCATTGTTTTTTTTGAATTTCAAGCTTCAGTTGATAGTTAACGGCTTATATATTACAAGCGTGGCATTCCCTAGTTCTTTGGCCACCTGAGAGGCGATAAAACTCCTGAGAAATAGCATTGGGTTAGTTTTGGAGCTACTGCCTGTTCGTATTACATTACTCATCATTTGACGGGTTGAGGTGCTCGTTCGTTCCTGTGAATCAACAGTAAAGAGGGGAGTTGGCATCATGAGTTCTGCACGAGGTAGCGTATAGCCGAGAGGAAGCTGTTGGAGAGAATCGCGGAACGCGATATTGAATTAAATCATTAGTTTGTTGTGGTAATTGTTTAATAGCTGTCCGCTGGGAGAGTGCATCTTAACCATTCATACCAACAGTTAACATATTTGTTGTTAAATACATATTTGTACGCGTGGAGAGGGTTGCCGATGATATATATATAAGCCTGTATATTAACTCTGGTGGTGCAACTGACATGTTACCTATACATAACATTGTGTTAATTACCTTGATGAGCGCAGTTTTGTTAATTCTCCTTGTTGAATTCTGCTTTTTCTATTTCATATAGGCATTGTTGTTCCTTATGTGTTCTAGTTGAGATCGAACTGCAACCAAAATGCAAGGAGAAAAAAAGAGTTCTATGATGAAAGAGACCCAGGAGCAGGGGACTATTTGGGTGAATCAAATAGTGAAGGAAGCAAAGTGAAAGCGTAATGTCGTGGAGAAAGTTATGTATTTGAACTTAGTCCAAACATTCAGTGTAGAACATTGTGGAGTAGAAGGTATATATTCAGTGTAGAACATTGTGGAGTAGAACATTGGAAACAAATTTCAGTTTATATGAATTGGCTGGTTGCCCCAACAGAGTATTTTAAAAGATCCTGGTTTTGCAGACCTGGCATGCGTCAGGTGGTATCAGAGCAGGAAATTCTGTGAGACCTGGAATGTTGGTTTTGATAAATGACTATGTGAATGCGTTCATTGGGGAGTTTTAAGGGCGCACATAAGTATTGAATTAAGAGGTGATAAGATCCTGGTTATATGCAGGCTGGCTTGCAGCAGGTGGTATTAGAGCAAGAATAACTTTGTTTGAAGATTCAAGTTTTTAAGTTAAGTTAATTGCATGTGATGAATAAATGTTAGATTTTTGGAACTGATGAATATTGTAGCAGAGAGTGCAGTGATAAAGGAGTCCAACAAGGGATTCTATGTGAATTTGGCAGAACCTAAAGATTCAACAGAGGTTGAATATAGTTGCAGATGAGAGAAGCCTACAAGAGCAGTAGGGGATGCTCGAAAGGTTCCAGAAGAGGACCAATGATTACCAAAAGACCAGATCCAGAGGAAGGTATTGGTGAGGTAAGTGGTAGCAAGAGAGTTTGCTGTGGTAGAGGCTTCATGCAACTCATAGGTGAGGAACTCATGGTGAAGGAGAGAACTACTGAAAGTCATAAAGGAGAGAGCAGAGGTTCAGAAAGAGGCCACAGTAGAAAAGAGAAGAAATATGCCAAGGCGAATGGCATAAGACAACAGTTGACTCAGGAAGAGTATGCGAAAGAGAAAGCTGAGATAGAAGTTCATCTTGAGTTATTGATGGAGTTGTTATGGGAAAATTTGAAAGACCAGAGACATGGTTTGCTCATGAGGAAGAGAGTGAAATGGCAGAGGCTGCAGCAGAAAAGAGATCGACAGATAAGCATGCAGTTAACATGGGAGCTGAGGAATCTGGAATAGATAATGGATGTACAGTTGAGACGGGAAGAACTCAGAACAGCTGAGTTGGAGGAGGAGGTTTCCATTGGTGAAATAATGGAGGAAGCAGTCAAGACTGAAAAATCTTGTGATTTAAAAACTAATGAGTTGTGCATGTTTGCAGGTACATAACAGGGAGATGAATAAGCTTTAAAATTTTTACAAGAAGAGTTGAATCTGAAGGCAATTCAGATCGATGATGAGAAAATGAAGACGAAGGAGTCTAATCAGAATGTTGGACCAGCTAATGATTGGTCAAAAGTTGTTGAAGGTATAGAAAATTAGATCTCGAGAGAAGAGAGTTGGAGAGATAGAGGACTTATGTGCAGGATAATTTGCTGAAGAAGCAAGAAAAGAGAGTTTTCATGAATGAAAGTCATGGAGCAGATGATGGTAAGAAGGAGAGACTAGCTAACAGTCTCTTGATGAGTGCAAAACAACATATTGATGTGCTGATAGAGGAGTCAGGAAGGAGCTCAGAGCAGCATACTGAAGTGTTGCCAGAGACATTTGAACCTGAGGAATAAGTTGTAGATGAAATTGCAGGTGACAAGCAAAGGAATGTTGCAGAGGGACAAAAATTTTGGGAGGCAACAACATCCATAGTGACAGCTAGAGCAACATGTGGGGTGATATTGATGGTGACAACTGAGACAACATTGATAGCAACAGAAGAGGCACTGGTGCCTTATATTTTTTATTCTAATAATTGTTTTGTGAGTACAAGTCTTACTGAAGATGCTGGAGAAAATCTGTTAGACAAATAAATTGAAATGATGAGGCGGATGATGATGAAGGAATCCCGGAAGAGACCAGCAGAAGTGAAACAAAAGAGAAGCAACAAAAGGAAGACAGCAGAAGATTGGAAGAGCACAGTCAATGAAGTGATGCAGCATAAAGTTTGGAGACCTGGAGAAGAACAACAGACAAAAGCAGTGACAAATGGAAAGTTGCAACACAAGATATGGGATCCAGGCAAACATAGATCTGAACACATGGTTAGGAGATCATGAATTTTTCTACCTTGGGAGTCTGATGTAGGAGCATCAAGACCATCTTCATTTGTAAATATGTGATAAAAGGGGGATGTGATAAATTTTAGTATTTTGTTATTTTTAATAAAATAGGAAGTGAATATTATGTAAATATTCTTTTTCTAAATAAAAGGATATGAGAGAATAGTTTAGGAAAAATAATTGGGATAGAATTTCTATGTTTTTTTCAGTTAAAATTAGGATAAGAATGGAGAATAAAGATTTACGCTTTAATTAATTATGTAAAATGGAAAAGGCTTGCTTGTGTAAAAGATAAGGTTTGAGAAGACCTATCCCTTATGTATGTATCCATTATTATATAAAATAAGGAGGTAGCTAATGCTCTCATTAGAGGGGAGTGAGTGCAAAGTATAATTTAAAAAAAACTCTCCAGCGTTTTAAGTGTAATGAGTTTTTGGTTATGCATGTATTCTTATAGTTTGATGGGACTGTATATTGAAGCACTGAATAGAGATTGCGCTGGTTATTAAAATGCTTGAATGGCTTTTTGGTTTCGATAAATGACTGTTTGACTGAGTATATTAGAACCGGCATTCTAATCCCATTTCATTACAGTCCAATGGAAATCCTTTGTTTTGTGTGGAATAGTGGAAATATTAATTAAAGGAGAGTCGATGTAACGATTTTAGAATTTTCCACAGCACGAACTTGAAAAAATGGATTGTGTGTAATACATAATGGCCCGTGTGTTAATACAGTTGGTGAAAGTGGTGTATAGGTTCAATCCCGGCGAAAATTCCAGTGAAACGAATTATCAACTCTTATCTGCTGAAGATGTAAGGAAAGGGCGTTGTATAACTGTTGGCACAGAAACGTAAAATTCTTGTGGTGACCTGGCTCTCACAATGACTGGATCATACAATCCATTATTAAGCCAAATTCGTATATAAGGTGAGAGGTTTGGCGTTGGTTGAAGCGACTACTGACTCATGCAAGTCATCTATCTCCTTATTTTATTCATGAGATAGGGAGAATCCAAATGTGCAATCCGAGGGTTAGTTTCGTACATTCTTCCAGCTCATTAATTCATTTAGGATGGACGAGAAGATAGATCACGAGTCATGATTTTTCCTGCATTTGTATGAAACACTAAGAGCAATGGACACAAACACTGCTACTGCTATGAGGCCCTCGAGTTGACAAGAATGAGCCTCCGTCCGATAGGTACAATTTTTTTGGTTCGGCATTTTAGGTTAATTGTTTGCATTGTTTGGCTGGGCAATTTTATTTATAGCAGATACAGAGCAGAGCATAGATGGGTAAAGAAGAAATTCTGTGAGACTTGGAATGTTGGTTTCGATAAATGACTATGTGAATGCGTTCATTGGGGAGTTTTAAGTGCACACATAAGTATTTAATTAAGAGGTGATAAGATCCTAGTTATATGCAGGCTGGCTTGCGTCACATGTTCTCTACAAATATCCATTCAAATATCTATTCTATAATAGCATTGATAGTTTTGAAACAACAAACTATTGAATTATTTTGACTACGACGAGATATCTATCATTCGACGCTTGAATAACAAAATGCATTAAGAGTTCTCATTGAGATTACCCTTATAAATGAAATCCTTGTGTTACATTTGTTCTCGATTTCCTAGATTTCTAAACGGTTCTTCATATCCAATTCCAGTGCCTCATATTCTTTCCAAACTAACATTTACCAAAATATTCACAATTTATGATAATGCTAGGGATTGAGTATTTAGCATTAGTCTCTTAATGTGAAATTACATTTTGAAAGTAAAATAAATTTTTATTTTTTAAATGTGTCCTTTTAACACATTTAAATGTGTCCTTTTAAAGCATTTGTTTTACAATTTGTGAAACAATGTAAAATTTAAATGGTCTTGGCCTCTACATGAATTGAATGGCATTTAACTATTTCTCCAAAATCCCTTTTAAATTTTTAAACCTCACAATCTCCCTAATAACCAGTTTATTTTTCTTTACTGTGGAATATTCTAGAATGGGTTTTTTGGTGTGATCTTCAAGAAATAGCTCTTTATTGTAAACACTCATTTTCCATATCCCCATTGATTTCAAAATCCAATGTGGAATGCGATTGTGGTCATCCTCCTTAAAATGTTTGAATCCAAAGATTTGAGTTCACTTTAATATATTAGAATTCTTTGTATAGTATACCAACACTTTCATAAAATTGTTCCATAAACATGGAGAGAATCCCAATTGAAATTCAACTTATTACTCTGATTGGAGTAAGGTTCATAATACTCCTCACAAGTTATCTATATTTTTTTAGATTTTAAAATAGACTTCCCTTATTTTAATGTGTAAATTAATTTATTTACCATTGTGAAAAATAATTTTCCATGCTAATTTTTTTCAACAATTCTCCAATGTGCTACTTTGGGAAACTCAATACATGCCCTAAATTTTGAAGTACTGCAATAGCCTAGTAGTCAAGATTTGGTTTTTTCTCTATAAATATAATAAATCCTTTATTACTCTTTCTTATCCAAAAATTATATTACATAAAACATAATATATACAATATTTTTCCCAATATTCTCTCCGATATTCTTGAAAATATAATTATATCATCAAAATTAAAATTCTTGAAATTGAGCATCAAAATATACTTAGATAAATTTTCATGTACATTCTTTTTCATTTCTCCATTCAGGAAAAAAAAAATTCAGATCGATATGATAGAACTTCCACCTAGTATAACAAAATAATGTAGGAATAATAGTCCAATTTCATCAAAAATCATCTCACCACAGTTTTCACTTTATGCTTTTCAACTTGGCCATATCATTTGTGCTTTTTGCTATGAACCCCTTCATGTCAATTAATAATACTCACCAACCTCCACTCAAAAAAATAGAATAAATCAATAATAATTCCCAAGAAAGTGACATTAATTAAATTCAATTTATATAGAATTTCCAGAGTTTTTACAGTGAAATTTAATTTCAAAATGGATACTAATGAATTCTTTGTTTGATGAAAAATGTTATTGAATATTCTTTTAACATTTTTTTTCTTTAATCATTTAGTAGGCACATGAATTGTGATGATGGCCATATTCGAATCATTGTATTTTATCTGGAGTTGTAGATTAAACCATTTCAAATATTTAATTATTCAAATATCTATAATTAATTATGTTAAATTATGGAAAATAAATTTTCTTTAAATTAGTTTATTATGAAGTAAATTAGCATTTGTATGAGAAGTTACAAAGGAAATGGTATAGGTCAGTAACGTATATGGAAGAAGAGAATAGATGAAAAAATGTGATATGTTAAGTGATGTAACTATAGCCAAATTTGAATGAGAAAAATAAATCTTAATGTTAAATGTAATACCATAAAACAATCTAGTCAAAACAGAGGCATGTGAAACTTCATTTCTAAGCGCTCAATGTAAGAGCTTACTTTCATTAAAAATTGCATCCCATACGCAGCCTTTGTCTTTCATTTCCTCATTGAGACTGAAACCTTCACCTCATATGGTAATGGTTCTAGATCATTTTTTTGTGCAAGTATTCTCCAGCGGTGTTTCCATATATACACATCTCCAATAACATAATCAAAGGCCTAGTTCTTTTGATAAGGATATGTGGCAGCCCATATTTCCTGATCTGCAATCAATTCTGCATCACATGCATCCATTAATTATTCTAATGAAATATTGTTCCCTGGGTACTTGAAAGACAACCCCTCATGTCTGCAAATGGTAGTGTAAACAAACAATGTGCCTAAAAAATTCATCAAGCTCAAGGAGAGAAGCCAAATATGTGTCTTAGATTGTGAATGGACCGAGTTAATCCTTCTTTATTATTTTCAGCCTCAAATACAATATCCTTGAGGGTGTAGTAAAAATTGGGCACAGGTAGCATAAGAAACTATTCACAAGGGGGCACGATCTTCCTTTATTCCATTTTTGACCTTCAAGAAAAATTTATAAACCAAGTTTATTCCTTTTACTAGCAAATCCATAAATTTCTAGTAGACCTTACCTTGACTTTTTGAGTTTCAGTCATTGTGTGCTTGCACTTCTCATCACATTTTCCTGCTCAATGCTCTATCTTTAGTCCTATGTTAGTTTTCAAAGCATCCTGGACAATTTCATTATTGTTGTTTTATTGTTTTACCATTATTGTTGTTTTATTGTTTTACTACTTCCATAAACCTATAAACTCTTCTTAACTTCTTTGGACATACAACGTTTGAATACATGTTTCTTGTAGTCCACGCCCTAGCTTTCTGCAAGAGGAAATGAAGAAACAATGCCCAAAAGAATTTTCTTGACTTGTTAGCCTCCACATTATCGTCATGATTTCCATCTATTACTCCTTGAATGTTTTGTTGTTGCTTCCATACCAAACATGCTCATAAAATAGAATAGTAATTTTGACATGTAGGGGAAATATAACAAACATCATGATTCCCCCTATGATATTTGAATCAAAATCTCCATCCTACTGTAAGGAGAGGCATTTTCAGTCTTATGTGATTTAGTTTCTTTACAGTCTTGTGCAAATTAAGATTATAGTTAACAATTTCTGAAGCAAAATATTCAACACCAAAGGTTTCTCCTTTTGCAGGAGAATTCCATGATTGAGCTTATATGCACCCTAACCTCTTCTGTTGTACAATTTTTCTTTGTATTAGCTGGGGTTCAATATCATCATCATCATCTAGAATAAGGATATCCTGAAGTAGCCATAAATTTCCTTTCTTATAGTTAACTTTTCTTCTAAATCCACCAGTAAGATATGAAAAAGACTACGGTGGGATGTTTGACAATTTTTGTTTCTAAAGAGAGCTCAATGATGGACTACAAGAAGATAAACTTGGGACCATATTTGCAACGATTTAATTCTAGAGTCCTTCAAGTGGAGAAATCCCCAAATCTCTCGTGCTTTGATTACATGTGTGAAATGTTATCTTCAAAAAATTTCATTTTGTATTGGCTCATGGTATTGGGTATCTACATGAAGGCCTCAATTTTAATGAAGAGGCAATCAATCACTGAGTTGTTTAGTGTAAGTGCAATGAAAAATTCCTCTTCTTTCTAACATTGAAAAAAATTGTGAGGTTAGGTCATGCACATCACATTGAATTCAACAAGAAAAGGTGTGTAATTTTCTTTTGAGGTTAAATTTATCCTACAAAGGTTTGAGTCCATAGAAGAATACCTTGAAGTTTTTATTACACTTCCCATAGAATAAACGAGCGATGAACTCTAAAAAACTCTTAAATCCATCTCTGAAGCTCCATATGCAGCTGTAAAAATATATATATATATATATCTAAAATAAAAATAAATAAATAAATAAATCTACAACCATCTAAAGTTGCAGTGCTAGTATACAGAATGTGGATTTGAGGGAGGATGTGATATAGGAGAGAGGACGGGAAACAAATATTAATGGTCAACCAAAGGATATTCTTATACTCTCATCAACAATACCTTAGTATGTGGAAGGCCTTTGCAACTACATGCTAGTTGCAGTAAGTAGAATAGAGTGTCAACATGAAGATATGGATGCTAAGAATGAGAATATAAATATGTTGGAGATGAAAGAATATGTTCCAGATATGCATCCATTTAGGTTGGCCATTTGGCTACAAATTTGTGAATATGGAAAAATTTTCTTGTCGACTTAGTTGACTAAAAAAACAAATTTGGTTGTACTTCCTAGGGTAGTATACTACAATAGAGAATATTATAATGAAGCCTTTATTGAGGAAAATGAAAATGATATAGACAAATTGACAAGCCTGCATTTTGAGTTCAACAGATTGAATGTTTCTCATCAATATTCTATAGTTGGCACAATGATTGTTGTTAAAAACACCTAGATGGAATGTACAAAGTGGGAAATGCACTGATATTTCTATCTATACATGTATTTAATGCCCTTTATACACAGAGTTTGTTACATGTAGAGGGCATGTTGCATGAAGCAACTACATTCCTTGATCATGTACTGAAAAATAGAGAGGTGCATGAGCTTTGATACAAGCAAAACTTTAATTGAGGACTTATCTATGAAAGGCCAAATATTATGAGCATTAAACATTTTTACGTGAAATAATAAAATAAGTTTTCTTATTTGATATCAATACTTGCAGTGTATTGATAAATGCTTTTGTTTAAAGAAGCAGGTGCATGAAGAATATATGATCGTTAGCTTATTGCTTGACAAGGATTACAATGCAGATAATGACATTTATAGTGTATTTATAAATATTTTATGTAGGTATGGTAATATTAATGAACCTCTGAAGGGCTTTAATCAGTTCGAATTTGAAGTGTGCCCTCCAGATATAGAGACATGCAATATTTTGCTAGATACATTTCACAGTGTAGGTAGAGTAATAGAAGTAGGTAGACCTAGTGCTCCTAAGATTGCCTCCACAACATAATGACGCAACACTTTGCCATCAAAGTGACCATCACAACCTTTTTCATGAGGAATCTTGATTCCTCCAGTAATCAAGGGTAGTCTACATCCTTTTCTAGGTTATTCATATGAAGGAATTTGTAGCTCTTACTCTGCCTCAAGCCAGTTATTACTATCCTTCACATTTTCAATAATATCTGCACTATCATCTAACTGAATTGGCAAAGAATTGAGATCATGATGATGAAATATTTCCATCATTTCTCTTCATATTTAAATGTGTTCTTTGAAGTTTACATTTAGTCATAATCTTCTCTTTACCAATAAAAAATTCAATACTATCCTCTGGTATAATTCTACCTCTACCTGGAAAGAAATTCAGATCAAAAATTAGATTATCCTACTAGGATTTTTTTGTTTAATATTATAGTTTGCTATAACTTTTTAGGCATCAGTAAAATCTTCAATTCTTTTATATTTCAATCTATTTTCATGCTGAAAATTTTTGTTACATGAATACAAGGATACAAATATACATTATGTAGAAAATAATTTTCCTGCATCTTTCGAGATATCACCATGAATCTTTTACTATCCTTTTAGACTCACATCTTCCTTTTTCACAACATATCTAATTTTTCCATGTGAATACTAGGAGTGTCTTGTGAGCTCTTAGAAAAGATTCACTTTTTTGCTCATTATCATTGAAATCTACTAGGAGTCTCTTTCATTTGCTAACTCACCAAGTTCTGGTTTTACTTCTTTATCATTCAAGTTTATTGTAAGTGTTATTTCGGTACAACTTCTCTTCCTTCTCCCTCCACATTTGGTTTCTCTTTCCTCTGGCTTCCATATCATCTCTTTAAAGTATGTTTAAGTTTGTCGAATATCTTTATTTTTTATTTGTTCTCTTTCTTTCTTGGCATCCTACAGTGCATTTTATCCACCATAGTTAAAAAACATGTAAGTACAAAGTGAGTTTCAATACATGTTGAATCTTTCATTAAGAAAAAATTCTCAATAGAAACAAACTCCTTTGATATGCACATGGGAGGTTCACCATAACACCATAGATTCTCATGTACATTGTCCCTCACCATCTAACAAATGGTTGTGGGAATCATGAACGTGCTCCACAACAACAATGAAAATTTGTTATCATGGCCATGTATTGAGAAAGAGGTGCATATGCACATTCCCCATAAGCCTCTTGCTCAATTGATGGCCATGATAACAGTTTTTTCGATGTTTTTGTCGAAGAAATTCATCATTGCAACCACCACCATTTCAGCTGTACATGTGAATTTCAGGTGTTACAGTTAGCTGGTCCATATGAAAATCGAAGGAGAAGTGCCTCGATTGATGAAATTTTCTTGCTCAAAGCTTAAAAACTTGTTGAAACCCACTCTTACTTACATCTTTTGTAACTGTGGTGGATAAATTGAACTTTAAGAAGAGACAAAAATCTTAAAGAGGTGAGACCAAAAGCAGGGGAGAGAACAACTGAATTGAGAGGGAGAAGAAAGTGAAATTGTACCAAAATAACAGATACATAAAAAATCGATAGATAAATATGTAAAACCACAACAAGGTGAGTCAACAGATGAATCCTTTATGTTTTTATATAGCTTGAGCTCTTTCTTCCTGTGATCGACTTCCTCTATAACAACATGCATAGAGTCTTAGAACAACAACCTTATCCCTCTTATGGATCACCTCACTATCCTTCTTCTTCACCTCATGCATCCCCCACAACCTCATACCTAAAATCATGTCCTCCACACTCTAACCCGCCTCTAATGAAATAAACATATCATTTGAATTCTTAGCACTATAAAAATTAGCACAATGAGTATCCACATAACCTCTCAGGGTACTGAATTAGGTACTGACATTATTATATAATCCATTTTCCTACACGCCATCATAGCAATAGAACCAAGGAATCCTCAAAAACTTGTAAGAATTGAATTTATCCTGCCATGATTCCAATGATCTCCTCACCATTTCCAACATCTAGGGAGGGACCAAGTTCCAAAATCCTGCTATTATCACCATTAAGTACCAAAAACTGGTGAGGGAATCCATTGAAAAATTAAAATCTCTAACATACATTGGATTTCAAATCTCAAATCCAACTTTCTAATATATTGGTATAAGCTTCCCCAATTTCAATCTTACAGCTATGACTTTCCCTTTTTTTCCTCTTTTCTAAAATGGGTATTGTACTTTTTTCAATCCTTTCAAATTTAATACTGAAAGGGGGCATCGAGGAATTCATGTTGAGTACACATTCTGGGCCGAAGAGCATCATTCTTTGCTATGAGTAATTTGATAAAGATTGTCGAAGATCTGTGTGTATGTGTGGAAGGGGTCCAGTGTATCCGTGTGTATATATTTTCATGGTGAAATGATGCGTGAACATGTTCAACCCTGCAATAAACAATATATTGAACCCTTCAAGCGAAACAACAAGAATGCTTTAAGGAGAAATAGAATAGATACAGATATGAGTGCTACAAAAGTAGCTGACAGTGATTCTCCTACTGTAACCTGTTTTTCTTGTATCATTTGGTTAACTAACATGTCACTATGTAACAAAAGGAAAACATCAATTAAGCATTAAGATATTAGATTAGAGGAACCATGCTTGCATGAGAAATTGAAGACAAATGTTTCTCTCTAACAATATTCTAAATAAATAATTTTGTCAAATATACATTGTTTAACCAATCCAACAGTTTCCTGCCTGTTATATTTATGGTACAACATGAATTATTCATTCATGTTCAAATTGAATTACATTTCTTTTATTCCTTATCGTGTACAAAAATTTTCTAATCTATGGCTGGTATGGCTAACGTTGTTTTTAATTTTGACATTAGTGAGTCTTGACATTTAAGAATGAAATTTTTTGCAAACTTTCCCCAACTGCCTCAATCTCCACTGCATCCCCTGTGTTGGGACTCACAATTGACCAATTTTTGACCTTATCTTTTGCCGTATAATTACCCTTTTTACAGTCATAAGCAAAAGCTTTTATTTCATAATGACATATTAACCCCAAGGTATGAAGTAACCTTCCGCAAGTCTATGTTTAATTGTTTATTTCATATTCGTAAATATCTTTATACTTATCCTTGGAAACGCTGACTAAAATTGTCAAATAACTGTCATAAGCTTGCAGGAGTTATAATGAATAGTTGCTGTAACACTAAAAACAGCAACTACGCAGTTGCTGCAACACCAGAAACAGCAACTACGCAGTTGCTGCAACACCAGCAACAATAATTACCTAAAGCGAGCTATTTTGTAACAGCCACGGACAACAGATGGCAGCTATCTAGAGAATGGTAACGTGGCATAATCAAGCGGAAGTCTAGAGAAGAAGCATACAGTCAGCATGAACAGCATGGGGAAATGGCGAAGGAATATGACAATCCCGAGAAGACAATCAGTTATCCACCGTGTAACAGCTAAAGCTCCAGAAAAAGATGCATTATCATATTGTTGTAACAGCATTCTGAATTGCTTATTTTTGACACAATGGATTAACTAAATAGGTGTAACATTCTATTGTAATAGATGTCTCCTCTATAAAGAGGAGACATCTACATGAAACGGGATGTCAATGGTCGGTCTGTAACTAAGATTCTGAGAACATCAGCAAGTCTGAGTTCTATTGTATTTAATCTTTTTGGTAGATGAATATACAACTGTTTTGAGCACTTAATTCCGTCTTCGTCTTCTCGGGGGATCTTGTGAGAAGGACTGGGCCCACCTTCCTCACAAGATTCACCCATTTACTTTCCTGTCGATTGTGTAAGCGTGCAGTAAGTTCTTTTCGGTACTCTGTGTGGATTTAACAGCATTACCTCTGGTTTTCTTTACTTTACTAGTACTCTGTTTCATTGCTCTTTGAGTTGTTTCTCACCGGTGAATGAGAGTGCTGTGTGCATCAGTAATTCTGATTACAGGGGCAGGTGCTAAACGTCCCCATCTGGAGGATAGGGTCCTGATCCTCTGCCAACAGAGCATAGTTTATTTTTCTTTTCAGATTTGTAATTTTAATCAATTGCTTTCACTTTAACCAGTCTTGTAATGACATAGCGTAAGAATCACGTATACTACAGCTTTCAATGCTTTTAGACTTTAAGTACATACAGTACGCAGTGCCTTTGAAATAAAAAGACTTTCCCTGGTCGACAATTAATGTGGTACTTGAATGTTTAATTTATAAACAATTCAACTAGCCAACAAGTCCCACTTTATATTTCCCCACGTTATAATTCCCCGACACCCTTTAACTCACCAAACCTTGGTGCATAGTTAAAACCCTCTGCCATATAAACCCATGGTCCTCACCTTTATTAACCCATTGTTTGTATGAAAAATATCGCGATTATTTGTTAATTAATTACATTTTATTGTAATTAAACCTCGGGCCCTACCAATCACATCCCAACCCCTTCTGTGCAACTTCACCATGTGATATCCCTCTAATCTCCCACCTCCAAATCCAACGATGCATATAAATATCGTGCAGATTCACAATCCTATAGTTAACGGTCCAAAGGCATGCTAGATTCACAGTTTTGGCCAAGCACTGTTTGGCTACATGGCAGCACTAGGTTATATTGCGCGTTGACGAAAAATACCACCCCTCACCCAAAAGCAGAGCGATATGGCCTAAAACCACCTCCCGGCCTAAAAAAAAAATTCCCCACTGTTCATTCACCAATTCTCGCGCCAAAATGTAACTGTTATTAGTTAAAAGGCCGAAAAGGCCACATTTTCCTCTTTTTGCTCATTTTTCGCTGCAAACCTTTGTTAACCAATTTTGACACCCTGAACCTCTGTGGAACCAATTTAACCACCTTTTACAACCATAAGATGCTCCAGGCACCAAATTGAAGTAGTGAATTGACAATTAAAGCCTCAGTAACCTTTGCTACTACCACAGAACCCTATTTCCGCACCAAATCGTCATTCTCCAGGTATTCTTGAAAGAACCAGAATTACCCTGTAAATTTGAACTATGCACAGTAAATATTAAAAGGTTAATTAATTAAATAAATTGAAAAACCTTGTAAAACTCGAGAGAGCCTTACTGTGCGTCCAAAAACCTTGTTCTACACATTGTAATTACCCTCCCCATTGTTCTAGACCTATTGACCTTACTCCTAAAGCTGCAGAAAGAGTAATCCAGTAGAATATACCAAATTATGGCTTCCCAAACCTCTTTGGAGGTAAGACCACTGCAAACCCTCATCTGGCTATTGACCACCTCCCATTAGCTGACAAAGAGTTTTGAATTAAAGATATTGTTTCCCCTAGCCACCTACTAAAACTCCACTACTAGAGTAAAGATAAGTTCCTAACCAAAATGATGATATTCACCTATGGGAATCAAATTTGCCCAAGTACTTGTTTCCACAGGTACACCTATTCCTAGAAATCATCCACTTCTACCAAGCCTGCTATGTTCCCAGTAAAAGAGCCATACTCTTCCCCTGACCAATAGGTTTTATTCACCATTACTATAGAATCAATAAATCAAATGCTGCAGATCCAGCCAGGCCTAAATAAAACCCCACTTTCCATTCAAGGCTTACTTGAACTCTACACAAAGCTAGACCTTCCCAAGAAAGCTCAGATCTTTAAGACTTTCATCATTGAAGAGTCTCATATTCCAACAGATACTCCTCCATATGCTGCTACCATTTTCTTTGAGAGAGGTAGACAAATCATAACCATGCTCTCTTGCATTCTAGGGTACACCACTGATGAACATCTGGATGAGGTTGTTCTTTTTTCCTTTCTATATTTTGCCTAGGCAAGCCTCTTGCTACAATTTACAAATTTTTTAAGTTCATAGCAGACAAAATCCATGAACAATTTATCAGATTGCCAAATGAGAGAGTCTTCCAATATCCATCAGTATTATTTCATATGTTCTTATACTTTAAGTTAGACAAGTTTCCAGTCAGCATCCAAAAGTTAGACACCAAGGGAAATCCAATGTCTGTCATCTTTTGGACATCATTGATCCAAAGATATTCCACTATTTTTTCTTATAAAGAGTTCATTGATTCATATGTTCATCCAATTGTAAACATGCTAACCAGTAGCTATCAACCTAGGATCAATGATGAAATGAAGAGAGTTTTACAGTTGGCTAAGAATAGTAGAGTGGGGGATTTGTATCTATACCAAGACAACATAGAAATCAGGATATATGGATGCCAACTCACTCCCTACAAGATGCCTAAATAACTCCCCATGAGAATATTTGCATTAGAATATTCCAGGCAAATCATCAACTCTTATGAAGTTAATTTCTTGTCAGCTAGGAAGAAGACTCAATTTAAAATCAAAAACCAATTAGGCCCTTTTATTTGTAATAATAGGGAATATGGATAAGAAGTAGAGAAAATCTTACATCAAATGAACTTCAAAAACAGTTTCATGTGGAAGTATGACCCTAATGGAATTATAAACAAACTAAGGCCCAAATTCAAATTGAGTCCTTTCATACATGATCCCAGGCCAGACATTGAAAGATATGCCAACCAGTCAGAATGGTTGGAGAATATTTTAATAGATGTGGAAACGCAGATTGATACTAGTTCCTTTCTACAGGTTCGAGCCCTATAAGAACAAATGAGTATTACTCCCATTCTACAAACTCTAGCCAATGAGGACATAAATTTAAAAAGAACTAGGGAATAAGGTTCTAGCCCTGGGATGGACACTGCAGATGACAAGTTTGAGATCAGTTATAGGAAGAGGCCCAAGCTTAAACCTGTAACTGAGCAAGAAGACACCATTGAGACAGTTGAAATCACCGATACTGACACAATGGTGGGTAAGACAAAAGGCCCAATAGTTTCAGAGAAAACTCAACAGCTTTCTACTTCAAACACTTAGCTTATTGAAAAGTAGCTCAGTATTGAAGTCTCTTCATCCAGCAAGCCAGTTGATAAAGAGAAAGATATAAAAGAAAAGTACAAGGAAATTAAGTTGAGGAATGAGACATTAAAGGCTAAAACATATGCCTAGTACTTCAAACAAACACCTACAAATCTGAATAAATTAATGTCAGCCTTTTACATTAAGACTGTTAAGATGAAAATTACTTTTATGCAACCTATAGTCCAGTAGCCTAGATCATCAATAGACTATACGGAAACAAAGTTTGAAGTTTTGGCTAGGGATGTTCACCCTATTGACCAAATTGAGTTCCATAAGCAGGCTGGTGAAATTACTTATTCCACCATGACTAACAAAGCAATGATTGTGCACAAACTTCAAAGCTCATTGGATAACATCACAACATAGTTAAAGCTAGAAAAGACATCCTCATAGGCCAAGGATAATAGAATCAAGTCACTGGAAGACTTGGAAATTGAAATTGGGTATAATCCCAATAATGTCAAGGTAGCAGAGAAACTAATAAAGAAGAAAAATGAGGATATTGTTGCTTTGAAGAAAAAATTGAAGTCACCTCATTCAGAACATCCACAGACCAAGAAGGTCCTGGAGATCCAAACCTAGCATGAGGAAATGATGGATCTCATTCTTCAATTAAATGATCAATTGAATAAATGCAGAAGGTATTGGATGGTTTGATACAGCTGTAACAGGCCAGCCTTGAGATAGCCACCATCACTGCCATCCCTATAGTCACTATAGTAGTTCCATCAACTTTGGCAGCTTCATTGGCCCCAATAGCTCCACTAGCAACATCACTTCCAACTGCAACATCATCTACATCAGCAACAAGATCAACAACAGCAGTAACTCAACCAAGTGATGAGGCAAGTAAATTGGTCAAAGCCATGGAGGACATGTCCATTTAGACCACAGAAATAAATAAAATCAAAGAAGAGATAACAAGTCTGGAGGATGAGAAGAAATTGGCCCAAATTATGCACAAAAATGAAGTACAGAAGTCAAACAAGTTGATTGTGAGGATAAAGATCTTGGAGAAAGACTTAACACTGAAGGAGCCACTTGGCCAAGCAAAAGAACATCTATGGGCCAATATCATTGAATCGTCAATGATATTTGGCCATTTATACAAGTCATCTTTGAACAAAATGATTTAGTTAAAGAGGCTACTGAAGAAAATCAAAGAGTTAAGGCTGAGCTTGGAGACATGCCAGAAGAAGCCACCAGAATAATCCAAGTCCTTAACTCTAAAAATAAATATGAATTGCAGGAGCTGGACATAATTGACAGGACTAGCACTATACTAGAGGTGAAGAAAGTGCTCACCAAGAGGAACTTAATGATGTAGCTTGAGGATAAATGCCAAACCATGGAGCTGAATATAGACAGGTTCATGCTTAAATTTGATGCTTTGAGGCAAAAAGGTCCACCAAATCCCTTGGTAATAAATGACAGATTAATGCCACATGAAGACTACAATAGGAAAATCAGAGGAGTGGCAAGAGAGTAGGCCAATAGTTCATCCATGAAAGGAGTGCCTACAAGAAAGGTTATGTACCAGACATTTGAGAACCTATTTTACCTCCAAGATGAGGTAAAACACTTTTTTTCAAATAAGCCCGCCTTTGCAAAATACACAGAAGAAAATGAAGTCTACAGAAGAATGGTAAATATCAAATTACCAGATACAGAGGCTTGGGAAAAATTAAATGATCTACAATGAAACTGTAAGGTAAAAGTGAATATAGAGCAATAAAAGAACAACAACAGGTTAGCCTAGTCAAAGAATATCAGATGAAAGAGTATCAAATAAAAGGCAAAGTAAAAATAACAATCATCATGGGAGACTAATAAAAAAGAAGTAAAAACAGCAAAAGATCAAAGCATAAGACAACACAACCTAATAAACAGGGACATATTGCGGCAGTTGAATATTTGTCTCTATCTTCTTGCATCAAGATATTTCTTTTTCATATAATAATTCCCAAGACAGTTTGGCATATTTTGTAATACATTTTTGTATAAATAATTCATAATTTGAAGTATAGGGTGTGGATTTCTTGACATTACTACAGTTGTATTGATTTGAAACCCGAGGGTTCATTGTACCAATTTTCAAGTCAGCAAACTGGACTGAGTAATAAATACATTGCATTAGAAGATTCATGTGTTGGGCCACTTTAGTGAAGTATTTTCTGTTTTTCAATCTTTTAGCTTCTTAAGTGTTTCACATACTTGCATGTTATCTAAATTGAATGAATTAACTAGAATACTATTATATATTTTGTTTAAGTACACTCTATCTTGAATAGTTAATCATTTTAATGTTTCCTTCTAATATCCAGGTTAGGGAATCCTTCATTGCTCCCTAGTTTTGATTGACTCCTACTATTTCCCTCATTACCCAGTTTGAGGAACACTTAATTTCTCCTTGACCTTGATTGAAAACCACTTCACCATCTAGCCTAAAAGATCGAATTCACTCAGCTACCTTGCCCTGTAAACACTATTTTTAGAACTTGATTCAATCTTGTTTTCTTGACACTTGACCCCATAGCCCAATGGTAAAAGGCATCCCTCTATCCATCTAAGTCAGTGATTCCACCACCAAACCAAAATCGAAACCCAATCAGATCTTAAACAACTATCCTAAGATCAATTAACTAAACAAAGTTAAATCATAAAGAGAGAGCCCTCTCTGAGCATTAGCAAGGCTAGATCCTGATCTCAAAAGTAGGTCTGTGGTTACCTCTATTATTTCTTTCATAACAACTCTAGGGAAATTTTAGAGTGATAACATATTGGCGACCATACTGGGGAGATTCCTGAGTTTAATAAAACTTTAAGGAAATCTTAAATCTCATATTTTGTACCTTAAGGTTATTTTAGAGTTGTTAAAAAAAAATCATTAACAATTAAAAAATTAAAGGTATGGCTTCTAAAAGAACACACTATACCACAAAAAATCCAGATCCAAACCCTGCTACAATAGTTGATGATCCTGACAAAATTTTAAGAAAACCAAAGAAGGAAGAAACTTAAGGAAGTAGTAGTGAGTTAATTAAAGAAAATTCACTCCCTAACGCGTTATCAAGTTTAGAGGATATTCAGTTTGATTTATCATTTGAGCTTTCTTTGTTTAGAACCAAATCTGAAAATTCAATTCATGATACTGTAATAGAACCTAATTTTATTCAATTTATTGAGTCAAAAAAGGTTCTTATACATCAAGATTTAGACCAACATGTTTTGCATACTTTTGATAAACTAGAATCTTTAACCTCAACATTGATAAGGCATATAGACAAAGCTTATCTTCAACACTCAGTTGAATTAGCTACCCTAACTACTGCTACCCCTGAAATTTCTATAGAGTTCAAAAACTGTAAATGCAGCTTCATTTACTACCACCTCATTTATAATATCAAGCACGCTTCATTCCCCTAAACCAGTTATTCCTCAACTTCCTCTTCAACCAAACATATCAAGCTCATCTAGTTCATCCACAACCATCTCAAGTTATACTTCAAGCACCACTACTTTATCTCCTAGCCAAGCTAGAACCTCAGCCATGGTAGACAGATATGCACCTTTGGTCTTACCAGCGCCACTACATGCCATGCCCCAAGACTACCAAAGTAAAATCTTTTTGTTGAATGCTACTGGTGAGTATACTGCTCAACAACGTGTGAATAAAATGACTAATTACTTTGAGTTACATGAGATTGATGAGTCTAACGTGCAAATGAGGTTATTTATCCAAACACTTGTAGGGGATGTCAAGAAATGGTTTAAATGTTTACCTGCTAATCATATTGTTGATTTAGCTGCTTTCCATAGATTGTTTATTAATAGATGGGAAAGAAAGAAAAACCCTTTACAAATATTGTCTAAATATGAAAACATTAGAAGAACTCCTAATGAGTCGGTTAAGGATTATTGTACTAGGTTCAACAGTATCTATAATGCAATCCCTGAAAATATTAAACCTCCACCAGACCTATCACTAATCAAATATCCTGATGGTTTTGCCACTGATATGTCTTACCAATTGAGGGAAAGAAACCCTGAAATGTTGGAACAAATGAAAAGTAATGCTATTAGTGTAGAAGCCAATTTATTAGCTAAGAAAGCTAGGATGAGAAATGAGAAAAGAGTTACAATTAAAGAGGAACCATCCACTTCAGATGGTAAAATAGGCAGTTTAGTTAAAAATGTAGAAAGGATAATGGATAGACTAGAAAATATGGAAAGAAAAACTCAATGGGAAAATCAACAAGAACCCCCAATTAGGAACTCCAACTTTAGGAAAATCTCAATACTGGAAAAAATGCTATACCTGATCAACAAGTTAGATGTTATGAAAAGATAGATCAACTCCTTAGAAATAAGCCTCTTTGAGGGCGCAACCTCCTTTACATTACACAAATGAACAATTCTTAGATGATACAAATGAAAATATTTCCTTTCTATATATAGGAGTCTAAGGGGTCATAATATAATCAGAGCTAACATAACAATAATAATGTAAGGGCAAAATAATAACAATAGTGGGCTTCTATGGGGCACAATAATAACAATATGGGGATTGCATGGGAACAACAATATAATAAGGGGGTTGTACTAATAACAATAAGGGGTTACACTAGTAGTATAGAGACCTAACATGTCCCTCTCCTTCAAAAAGTGTTGTCCTCAATGCTTGAGTAGTTCTTGATGCTCCTCTTCCCCAGAGAGTTGCTCGTCTCCTCCCACGTTACCTCTTCCAGAGGTCAGGAGTTCGACAGGCTCACCCTCACCCTTTCAGCAGTCTGGGGGATGGCATGAAGTAGCTTAAGGATGTCTATATCTCCTTTCCTAGTCGGAACAGTCTGAATATATCCCCTTCCCTAGTAAAGGCAGGATGTCGTGAAGTAGCTTAAGTCTGTACTGAACCTAGTCGGAACAGGAAGGATAAATCGCCTGGTCAAAACAGGATGTCGTGATCCCCTTCCTCTTGTCCTCCCATGTGGAATCTTCAGCTGGCAAGTTCTTCCACTTGATGAAATACTTTGAAATTGATTGATTTCATAGCTGTCAGGTTCTTGTTTCTGTGACTGCTCTAAGATCCAATATGATTTTTCCTTCCTCATCAAGTTATGGCAATATTGTTTGAACTGGGATCTTCTGCAGTTTTTGAATGAGTGGCCACACTTCTTCGTCCTTCTTCCATTCATACCTTGTTTCATTTATCCAATCTGGTTGGATAATAGAAATGGTGCACAACAATGCTTCCACATCCTCATCCTTTCTTGAGAGTGCATCTGCCACAACATTTTGCTTCCCTTTTTTGTAGATGATTTCAAAGTCATAAGCCAACATCTTTTTGACCCATTTTTGTTGCTCCTCAGAGGATAATATTTGTTCTAAAAAGTATTTAATGCTATCACGATCCGTTTTTACCTTGAAGTGTCTTCCCATTAGGTAAGGTCGCCATTTCTTAAGTGTGTGTAGTATTGCCAACATTTCCTTCTCATAGATAGATTTCTTGAGGGAAATTTGTTTGTATGTATGTAACCATAAAATTACCTAATCGCCTACATCAAAACTTCTTTCATTGTGATGTTGATCTACCTGTTGTTTCATCCATTTCTACACCAAAGTGGTGTTATCCTTTAAAAGTTGGAGAACTTGTTGTTGATGCTCGATGTGATATTTCACTGCTTGAATATTTTTCTTCTTGATATGTCCTTCTATGTTGGATTATATGGGCCTGACCTAGGTTCGGAAGAGCTATTTAGCCAAAAATATCCTGCAGCTACTAGCCCTTTTGGCAACAACTCGTGGAGAGCGGACTGAGGTCCCACCTAAGGTAGCAGAGTTGGGTGCTGGAACCAGGTTTCTGCACCCTTGGGATGTCTTGATGTGGTCTGGAAGGTTTGCGCGTCATTCTATGGCCTTGCACCACTTTGATTTTGCATAGATCCGGAACAAGGAAATTCCTTAATATTTATGATTATGGAGTTTGTTACAGATCAGATCTACTATTTATGGTCTTTAAGCAAACATTTACTAAAGATAATCAATTCGCACACCTAGAAAAGATATAAATTTGCATAAACTTCAATATGTAAACATAATCGCACAGATCAAACAATTATATCAATCATAAATTAACCATATTCAAAATAATTCAGATTCAACAGAGTATTTCAGAACCAATTTATCTTTAATCAATTCTTTCGCTAATACAACCAAATCTGCCTTGCGCACTTAGCTGCAAGGTTCTGCGCACACAGTTGCGGACTCTACTAGGCCTCTGCACACACAGCTGCAGAGCCTCTATCTACCCACCAACAATCTCGACTCGAACTTACAGGCACTTCAAGACTTCTTTCTTCAAAAACCCATTACCTTCCCGCTCCAAAAGTACATACCAAAAAACTCCCTCCTAACTCTAAAGCCTTGCTCTATTTATACATTTGGCCAAATTATTTTACATTATCTTTGGGTGGACAACCATTTGACTTGACTCATTACAATTCTTGCTCCGCACATCTCACGGATCCTTTACCATACCTTTACCCAAAATTGCGGGCTTTAAGCCCAAAAACCATTACACAGGGCCTTTGTTACCCAACAGTCCCCCAACACAATCATCGTGACTCATCCTGAGTTACTCAGCTGATGTGGTAATCTTTGCATGGAGGTCACTCGATAACTTCTACGTGTCATTTGTTCTTGCAATGAACTCTACCGTTATCCTCTGTATGTCGATGCATCCGTATCACTTGTAGTTGCCTATACCGGATCACCTTTTTCTTGCATGTGTGCTAATTTCCCTTTGATGGCTGTGGAAACCATGAATGCTTCATCCAGCCAACGTTGGATGAATTCTTTAAGCACTGCCTACTTTTGTCGCACAGCGTCAACTTGTGCCTTGAGAGCCTGGGCCTCCTTCATTTTAGCCAACCTTTGTGTGATAGCGACCATCTGCGCAACCCCTCGAGCAGTGTCATAAGCCTGTTGCAACTCCCATGCTTCGATTTCGACTTGCTGTATGGTTGGGTCTTCTTGGAGGGAGGTGAACATAAGGAGGGATTGATCTAACAGTCCTGAAAAATCTTGGACAACACGCTTTATCATGTCCAGTCCTACTTGAATTTCACCGTGGCGCTACTACCGAATTTTCAGTGGTGTGGACGAGTGCATTGTTAGCCTGAGCTCTACAATTTGGAGATTTAACTCCCATTGAGTCTTTGTGGCCTCCTACTGGGCTACCTGAAATCCTGTGGCCATGTAGTGAACCCTGTCAGTTTTTGGAAGTTCGGCTAGGATAGCTAACTCTGGTACCTCGCTGCAAGCTTCCATTATGGCCTGTTCCACTTCTTGGTTGAATGTGATCAAGTCATCTTGCTAGAGACTGACCTACTCCAGATTTCCTTTGTGCTCCATCAATGTTTGCAGGGCACGACCTTCCCTGGCTCGAATCTCAGTGGTTACCCCATCTTGCAATTGGTACAGGGTTTCTCTAGGGAGGGAAGCCAGATTCAACCCCCAACTTTGCATGTCCCCCTCTAATTCTAATAAGACAGTGCCTGCTAGCAGTGCTAATGTGTTCATGGTATTGGTGTGCACCATCTGGTTAGTCACAGCTCTATTAATTATAGGGTTACCCCACCCCGGGGTTGCACCTGTAATGCCTGCAACTGCGCTCGGATCCCCCACAATAGAGTTGTCTACTTTGTGATCAGGTCCATCCATGCCTCGTTAGGGATATTACTCACTAGTTTCCTACTATCAATAAACTCTTTTTCCAAAGCTTTTGCTGTCTTTGACTTCTTGTGTATATGTGGTGATTCCGTGTTGCACGGTCGCTTGACCTAGGGTGATTCTGTAATATGGTCTGTGTGTTCTTGTATCTCCTTCTCCTGGTGCATGTCCTATTCTGAGATACCTTCGGCTATTACTTCCATGGTTTCATCCATCTACGAAGCTGCCTGTTGTCCCTAACGGGTCTTTTTTGCCAATTGATTGAGTCACTATTGGAGTTCCCTTTTTCGCTGTTACATTGCCATTTTTTTCTAATACAGCTTTTTCTGGGGCATGCCACTCTAGAGGCCATGTTTCCAATACCTCGTAAATCGCATCGTATGTTTAAATGAACGGAAGCATGAACCATGCTCGCTTTAGATCCTTCCGTGCTCAGATATATAAGTGATGCATGTCCGCTTTGAACTTCGCCATGCTTTGGAAATTATCGTAGATTGTTGGAGACATCCGTGGCCTACGAGCGATCCATGTTGAGATACTCCCCTCCATGAAGGCCCTCATCTTGTGGCTAAATAAGATGACTGACCCCATGGTCTACTTGTTTTTCCAAGGTCGTGGAGTGCGTGGGGATTTCGGGAGTTCGGGGATCGCAGTGGCTTCATCTAGCTCCTCTTGGGTGGAATATAGTTCTTCCATGAACCGTGCTCAGGTTCTCACCATGGTACTCATGGAATACCTAGTAGTCAAGTGCTTATTGGTCGTTACTAGTTCAAATCTCAGAGATCCTGATTCCATCCATAGGTTGTTAGGAGAACATGTAATTTTGAATGGATCGCCTCCCTCCCTTTCCAGTTTATTAAGGCGGCAGATCTTTTTGTATCTAGCTTGGAACTTTCATCTTAATGGTCCACCGCCCACTCCTCCTTGACATAACTTGACTTTCTTATCAGGAACCATGGTGTTAATGGTCACCTCTCATCCTTTCCGCATGGTAGCGTCATCCGTCAGTCGCAACCATGAGCTTGGGGACCGAATGACTCTGTACCGAACCCTTTTTCCACACTAGCCTCTCGTAGACTTGTTTATAGTCTTGTGCCTTCTTTCAACTGCTCTGGGTGCTAAGATTGTGCTATCTTCAACTAGTTAGGTGATCGCACCCCTGGTGCGATTTTTGCCTGCTAGCCTGGGCTGCGAGCACCTCCTGAGTTTCTTTGTAGCCATTAGTTCTTTGTGCACCATTGTGTGGGGTGTACCCCTTCGTAGGTGTGAGCGTAAACATGATAGAAGGGTTGTGGCTCGTTCCTATTCTACGGGATACCCAACCAGGCTTGATTCCCTTCGGTGTAGCCCCGCGTAGCCTCCGTGGGCGTCGCTACTTTTCACCTTGCTAGTTCCCTCCCCAACTAGTGCATTTTTCTTTCTTAGCCATGCCCACAGTGCTTTAACTTCCTGAGGCCTACTCTTACCCTACTTGTTTTGGGCTTCCTTCTGTTTAATGATTGACACTTGCAGCTGTGTCTTTCTTCTATTATAGGCCCAGCGCACCCATGGTACCTGCAACTTCCTAGTAGGTCGCTTTCTCAAATGGATGCTGAGCATGCTCCCCTGTTCCCCTCCTGACTTTATCACAGACCACTAGTGAACTGGATTGACCTCTAACTCGTACGCGCACCTGCTTGCGCCAAACCCTTGGGCATGTATTCCATTTGTGAACAATTGTTGCACACGGTGTCTTCGTGGGTCCATCCTTCAAATTCGTCGGTTTGCATGGGTCGACTAGCTCCTCCTCCTTCGTGGCCTCCTCATCAATGGGTCACTCCCTAACCATCCTGTTACAGTTTAGTTTTGTTACCTCATGCAGTCGGTTCTACCATCGCTCAGTCTCCTCATCTAAGTCTGAGGTGTAGGAACTATCAAGGTCCCATGAGATTCTCCCATCCATTGTTGGATTCATTTGGTCTGATCCTGTGTTGTGATCTGGAAGATATAGTCCAATTCATCGTCATTACCCTTGTCGCGCACTAGTTCAGTATAACGTGCCCCTTTGGCTAGGTCTAGTTGAACCACTACGCGGAGAGATTTTTTCTCAAAGATCATTTTTATTTATTTAGGTTGATGACTCCATTCATATCTATTGCCCAATCTATTCCTAACAATGTGGGATATGGGTTACTATCATCCACAATTTCTATGATCTCAAAATCGGTTTGTGTACTTACACCGTCAATATCTATTGTAACTCCTTGCAATCTTCCCATTGGAAAGATTTTTTGTTGATTCACCATCCATAATTGGATATGATACCATTGTAATGCGGGCCTACCCATGTGTTCCCACGTATGTTTAGGTAGGACATTTGCATCTGACGCTAAGTCCATAACAACCTGATCCATCTCATAGTCCCCAATCTAGGCAGTCAATCACATTTCCCTTCCAGTGCACAACACGTGGTTGCCTAGCTTCCAAACCATTTGAGGTTCATTTAATCTTGTGCACCTAGTTATCAACTCTTGAAATCCCTTCACTGTGTTAGTATCCCTTAGTAGCTTTATGCAAGTTTCCAAGAAAGTAGTTAGCATAGAAGTGTCCTTTTCCAGCTCTGTTCACTCCTTGCTTCCCAACGTAGAAGCTTCTGCGAAGTTCTTCTTGGCTTCCAAAAATGTTTCCTTCATGCACTCTAAATGAAATTCTAGTTGCTTTACAGGGGCCTTACGAACGCATGCATCCTCCTCTAGTTGCTTCCCCTTATCTTCTCTTGTACTTGTGCCACTTCTAAGCATCATGTTTACGTTAGGATCTTCCTTGCATGGCTCAGCCTTCATCATTTGGACATTCTGAGTGGGCGTAATCATAAGCACCCCTTTTTCCCACATTGGAGTAATTAGCATGGGGCAATTGACTACTTCGTGGTCAAACTGGTAACAGTACGGGCAACAGGCTCTGGTAGGGTTTATGTAATCACGTGCATAATACCCTGGTCCTCCACAATTATAATAGATTAATTGTCCCCATCCATGTCTGGGTCCCATTCCCCCTCGTCCCCATCCGCATCCTTGGAATCTGCCCCATTCAATTGCTGCACCGGGATCCTTCCCACGTGTCTCCATCTACATCCTTCAATCCATCAATAACTCATAACCTCAGTAGTTTCTTTCATTGTGGCCAGCTATCCTACAAAAGTTGCAAAATAACTTCTCGTTGGGGGAGGGGGGGGGGGGGGGTTGTCTTATATTCTGTAATAGATGACAATTGTCTGTGGCATGCTTTCCACCCACCTGATATATCACGCACCAGAGTGCAGGTGTTGTGCTTGGCGCTGCCTGAACCTCTAGTCACAATGGTATTGGTCCCCCCGTCGTCATATAGTTCGCAAAGACCGGACAATGATCCTTATCGTGCCCCTGGCGCTTACATTTGATACACCACACCTCTTCTGACCGAGTTGCCTATCCTTGCTTCAAACTTCACATCTCTAAGCATAGGTTTCGTATTTTCATGTGGATTTGCTGAACTCCCAACCCTGGATCCTGGATTGGAGTTTCATGCAACCTCATCGCTATCTCTAATGCTTCAGCCTCGGTTGAGATCTTTTGCTGTGATAGTGTCATCCTCAAATGTGGTCTCAAAGACGCCACAAACCATGCACAATGCTGCACATCTGTCAGTGTCATGTTAGCCTCATGGATTGTGCTTTTCAATCTTTGATCTAGGTCCCATGGGTTTCACCAGGTAACACTGCGATCTCCCTGAACCCAATGACCGACTATGTCTCTGATTTTGGCCGACCAAAATCCTTGTTCAATGAATCTTGGATCATCGTTATTCCCGCATTCGGATGATCGCCTGAGTGCTTTATATATCATGTCAACACTCAGTCCTGCAGCATGCTAACCAAAGTAGCCTTTTTGATGTTATCATCTGTTATGCCTTGGGCTTCCCATACAACCGTTACCACATACCAGAACTGACATAGTTCCTCATTTCCTACACCCTTAAATACCAGCAACTTGACTTCACTCACCATCCCAACCCTCAGTGGTGGCAGAGGTGGAGGTGGAGTTGGTGAAGATGGATTTCATGTAGGTGAAGTAGGTGGTGGCGTGGCCAGTGGTGGTATCAGTGGAATGTGTTGCCCAATCAACTAGACTGTGCTTCTTGGAGAGAACCCTGTGAGTTCTTCCTCGCTTTCTCGCGAAATGGAGATTAGAGGGTTGTTCTCTACTCCTTTGGTTCCTCGGTAACCTCTTCCGCTCCACGTTATGCCAGACATCAATAAATGTGCATAATTTTTTTTTCACACAACAACATCTTAATCCAAGTATTCAATGATTTGATATACTTACCCCGCGGTCCTTGGAGAAAGCTCCTTTCTGCTTCACTAAATCACAGTTGTGTCTATCACGAACTCAGTGATAAAGCCTCCTATTACCCGATCCAACCAATGATCTACTGTGCTTGTGATTTTGTCTTTAGATGCCTCTGTGCACCAATTCTGGAGTCCACACAATAGGTTGATCTAGTCTGCACCTCCCCACGCTGTTAGGTAACCTCGCGATCCACTCGTACAACTCTGTCAAGAATGATGCGAAGAACATCTCATGGATGTTTGTGTATATGTAACGATCCAACCACTGTTCTTCTGATATCCACGGATTTCTATTTTCTTGAACCACAAACTCGTGAAGCTTCTGATCTAGCCAATCTTCAAGCTCTTCCTTCATAGGGTTCCAACGTTCTGACATCAAACATCCCTTACGCAAATCCTGGTCCCAGCAACAGAACCATTTGTTGGCTTATATGGGCCGGACCCAGGTTCAGAAGACTCATTTAGCCAAAAACATCCCGCAACTACCAGCCCTTTCGGCAACAACCCATGGAGCGCGGACTGAGGTCTCACTTGAGGTAGCAGGGGAGGGTGCTTGCACTAGGTTTCCACACCAGTGGGATGTCTTAATGTGGTTTGGAAGGTCCACGTGCCGTTTTGTGGCCTTGCACCACTCTACTTCCACATAGATCTGGAACAAGGCAATTTCTTAATATTTATGATTATGGAGTTCGTTACAGATCAGATCTATTGTTTATGGTCTTTAAGCAAACATTTACTAAAGATAACCAATTCGCACACCTAGAAAAGATACAAATTTGCATAAACTTCAATATGTAAACATAAGCACACAAATTAAATAGTTATATCAACCATAAATTAACCAGATCCACAACAATTCAGATTCAGCACGGTATTTCAGAACCAACTTATCTTTAACCAGATCTACCTTGCGCACTCAGCTGCAGGGGTCTGCACACACAGCTGCAGACTCTACCAGGCCTTTGCGCACATAGCTACAGAGCCTCTATCTACCCACCAATAACCTCGACTTGGACTTATAAGCACTTCAATACTACTTTCTTCAAAAACTCATTACCTTCCCGCTCCAAAATTACATACCAAAAAGCTCCCTCCTAACTCTAAAGCCTTGCTCTATTTATACATTTCCATGGTCCGCAGACCATGGGCAGTCGAATTATTTTACATTATCTTTGGGCAGACAACCCTTTGACTTGACTCATTACAATTTGCACTCCATGCATCTCGCGGAGCCTCTACCATACCTTTACCCAAAATTGCAGGCTTTAAGCCCCAAAACCGTTACGCAGGGCCTCTGTTACCCAACATTCTATATTTAGAGTTTGAAGAGTGGTGATTTATTCTAGTGCATTACAAGATATGGTCGGATTCATTTCTTCATGCTCTATGTGATCTTTCACTTCTTGAACATTTTTCTTTTTGATATGTCCTTCTATCTTGATAGTTTGAGGAATGCTCGGATTCATTTCTTCTCTCTTGATGTGGTCTTTCAGTTCTTGAACCTTTTTCTTCTTGATATGTCCTTCTATCTTAAGAGTTTGAGTAGTAGTAATTATTTCCAATTCTTTACAAGATATGGTCGGATTCATTTCTACTTTCTTCTAGTGTATATACTCTTCTTTTGACGTTTCTTGATCCTTTCTTCCTCCTCTCCACAATCAATGTAAAATAGTTTCTTCTCGGCACACTTATGACCTTTAATGTATTTTTTTATCACAATTGTAACAAATCCCTTTTTCTCTTTTTTCTTCCAATTCTTGTGGTGTTTCTCTAAAGAAGGTGTTGCTCTTTGTATCCTCATATTGTGTTATAATTTCCTCTGTGAAAATTGACCATGTAACAAGTGGTTTATGAGAACAAAGCCCTTTATACCATAGAAATTGATCTTTTTCTAAATATGAAGATGCAATACATACCTTTTGTAACAGTGGAACACCATCTATATCAAAATATTTCTCCATTTGTAGTATCCAATTTACCATATCCTTGCCATCAAACTTCCTCATCTTGATTTCTCTTGATTTTAGGAGCTCGATATTGAAATCACTGTAATTCTGTAATTTTAGATCTCCAAGTTCTAAAATTTCTTCCCATGGTAGCTCTCTGAGTTGTCTTTCTAACCCTACAAGTCTGATCAGAATTTGATTATCCATGAAAGAGTTATGCCAAATATCCCACGGTGACCTGATTATAGACTAGTTCCACAAAGCAAACATGTACGAGATGCCACGTCTCACTGTTTCAACCTTAGTACCTGAAACTGATATATAGAAAACTACAGGTAGTCCTCTTTCGAAAATTTATTAATAAATTTAATTTGATGCTCAGAACAAATGTTATGACGATTTTCCCAAGATGACCTGTTTGGAATGTAATTCAGGGGTCTGCAAATTCCCTAACTTCCTCAAATTATATCTTCAACAATATAGCAAGACTGGATCTGAAATTTGGAGCCGAGGTTTAGACTGATTTTGTCTCAAATAGTTTATTTTTTTTTATCTTCTGAAACTTCGTAGGGAATGAGTTATAGAGAAAATTCCATGATGACATGTTTTAGTTTAAATTTTGGAGCTTGAACAAGCCCTAACTTCCTCAGATCATATCTCCGAAAATATAGTGACACAAGCTCTAAACTTTGGACTCGAGATTCAATGCGCTTTCGTCTCAAATGGGTTTTTTGTTTCTCTTCTGAAACATCGTAGAAAAAAAGTTATAGCGAAAATTCCATGATGACCTATTTGGAGCAACGAAACCCTAGAATCCAAATCTCTAATACCAAATGTTATGAAACCAACTCACAAAAAGATATAAAATATAGATCAATGCCTTAGAAATAAGCCTCTTCGAGGGTGCAACCTCCTTTACATTACATAACTGAACAATTCTTAGATGATACAAATGAAAAGACTTCCTTTCTATATATAGGAGTCTAAGGTGTAATATAATCTGAGCCGACATAACAATAATAATGTAAGAGCACAATAATAACAATATGGTGACTACATGGGCACAACAATATAACAAGGGGGTTGTACTAATAACAATAAGGGGTTACACTAGTAGTATATGGACCTAACATTAGACCACCTTTCCAAGAAAATTATGCTGAAGGTTCACAAAACCATGAAGAAGAGGATGACACCTAGATAAACCTATTAGGGATTAGAAACAAAGATTTTGTATTTCTTACTCAGGAAGAACAAGAATTGTACATGTTACAACAATTACAATTAGAATCTCGAGAGTCTTTTAACCTCAAACAAGGCTATGAATCTGCTATCTATGAAGTTCACAAACAGTACAACCTTAGAAGCAAAAAGAATACAAAAGTTCCCACTAAGAAATCAATCCAAATACAAACTAAAAAAATAACAGAAGCTCCTGTGACCAAAGTTCTACAAATTCTCCCTAGAGGAATTCAGGAGGCTTCCAGTGCAAAAATTGTAGATATAATAGTAGCTAAAAATAAAACTACAACTGTTAGTCAAACTATTCCAAATAAGAGAATTCAAAACAAAACTGTTGTTACACAAACTGAATTTCCAAGTGTTGATAAAGAAGATAAATGTACACAAACCACAATCGCTAAGGAAGACCTCAAACAATCAGGAAAAATTCAAATTTCCATTCAGCATTAAGACTAAGATAGCCAAATTGAAAATATCAGTTCCTTTGACAGAACTAGTGAAAAATGAATCATACAAAGCACAAATCATTCAAACACTAAACATAAGAGAAGGAGAAGATGTTGTAAACCTTAATGATGATCAACCAGAGTTATTATTTGGTCTAGAAGTAGATGGCACACATTAGCAAGGGGGTATTCCTCCATTCTACATTAGCTTAAATGTTCATGATAAAATCTTACATAATGATATGCTAGATTCAGGGGCATCCCATAACCTAATGCCTAAGGCAATCATGGAAAGATTAAACTTAGATATCACTAGACCCTACAAGGACCTATTTCCTTTGATTCCAGTCAAGTCAAATGCCTTGGCCTGATTAAATATTTGTGTGTAACTCTAGTCCAGTGCCCAGCAAAGAGTATTGTTATGCACATAGTAGTCGTTGATATCCCACCCAAGTATGGAATGCTATTATCTCTCTCACGGGGAGCAAAATTGCAAGGATCTCTACAGCTAGACATGTCATATGCTACCATATCTGTACTTTGTCAGCAAAGAAAGATTTAGAGAGAGACCTTGGTAAAATACATGGTAAGTAGTGCAGAAAAACCACATAATTACCCTATATATTCCATGCATTTAGATATGGACTCATTTATCTTGTATAATTCAGACAATGGTAAAAATGAAATCACAATCGTAGAAGAAAAATACAAATCACCTAATAGTGAAAACATATTTCACGAGTCTCTATGGCATTTGGATTTTGATGGATTTATAAATAGACTAGGAGCAAGTGTAGGAGTTTGGATTCATAACATGGAAAATAATCATTCTAAAGGTCATGCTTTTAGATTAAACTTTAAATGCACAAACAACATGGCAGAGTGTGAGGCTTTAATCTTAGGACTACAAATTGTAATAAAACTTAGAGCCAAGAGAGTTTCTATCATGGGATACTTGGAATTGATCATAAGAAAATTTAAAGGAGAATATTGTTGGCATTATGATGCATTTGTTGTACTTGATGGCAACCCACTCATAGAAGATCATCTCACTTAGTTATAACTAGATGAATCTTCAAGAAGAGATATCAGATGTGACTGAATGCCTGGGGTGCAGGATAGCTCAAAGGAATCAGATGATAGTTCTACATGTGACAAGTTAGCTTTGCCATCAAGTCCAAAGGGGGAGATTGTTGGCATTATGAGACAAGTGTTGTCCTTGATGGAAAATCATCTCAGATGATAAATTATAGTCAGAAAAGTTCACGCACTTTTATGCGGAGAAAAGTTTAATTCATGTGGAGAAAATTTCACGCACTTTTATGCGGAGAAAAATTTATTTCATGTAGAAAAAGTTCACGCACTTTTATGTGGAGAAAAATTTTGTTTCATGTGGAGAAAATTTCACGCACTTTTATGCGGAGAAAATTTTATTTCATGTGGAGAAAAGTTCACGCACTTTTATGCAGAGAAAAGTTTATTTCATGTAGAAAAAAAAAAATTCACGCACTTTCATGTGGAGAAAAAGTTTATTTCATGTGGAGAAAAATTTTATTTCATGTGGGGAAAATTTCACGCACTTTTATGTGGAGAAAAAGTTATTTCATGTGGAGAAAAGTTCACGCACTTTCATGGTTGGTTCATGGTATTGGTCCGACAGTTTTTTGATCCTATGGTTTTGGTCCGTGGTATTTCATCCAAAAGTGTTGATCCCAAGTATCGGGTTCATGGTATTGTGTTATTATGGTTTTGGACCGTGGTATTGTGAAAGGCCTAAGACTATAAAAGGGGAAGGAGATCATTTGGCAAAGCATCATCTGAATTATTGAATATCTGATAAAGTGCTAGATTTGGAATACTGTGATTGGGTTATGGTGTAGATCTGGATCTGAGCTAAAGAGGGATCTCACTGGTTGATGGAGAACAAGATCTAAGGTATATCGGGATCAAATGGTTTGAAATGAAATATCTCTATATATTTGATTATGCTTATTCTAGATCTATATACTGATGCTTGTAATGATCTGATCTGGGTATAACTTAAGTTTTAAATCACTGCAAGTCATGTTTGAATATTTATAGATCTGTACACGGGTTGGCTTTGGTGTAAGCACATATGTATGCAGGTTTGGTAGGGTATACAATTTGAGATATGATATTTGAAGTCACAGGTGGTTCTAGTTGTTGATGGGTTCTGATGACAGTTTAAAGGTGTCAATATTCTGCATATCCTATTTGGTTGATTGTGTTTAGCTTCAGTATTGATGGATGAGAACTAATATTGGATTAGGATCATAATGACTCATATTTATGTGATCTGATGGACTAGATCTAGGTGCTAACACATATATTATCCTTGTATATGTATTGATCTGGTGTTTGGGTGATTCAGAAGATTGATTGATTATGTGCTTCAATGATATTAATGGGTCCAGTATGAAAATTGGATGAAACGTGGCCTTTCAGATTATTTGTTGTGCTTCAGGAGTATCCAGTCTAAAAATGTATGAAACGTGGTACCTGGAGGAGAGAATATTGTAGGCTGGTGTCATGTAGAAAGAGTTATTTTTGCGGACAAACCTAACCTCCCTAGGAGTCTAAGACTCTCTAGTGACAAACAATACAAACAAGAGCAATCCTTCTCTAAATATACATCATTCTATGAGAAACCAAGTGTTGTTCGATCCTACCTCAAA
>APFE031656450.1:0-41666 GCA_000404065.3 Pinus taeda
CTGGAATGTGCACATAAGCCACACATCCAAAAACTTTCATGTGGGTGACTCCTTGCTTTCTCCCACTCCATGCTTCTTTCGGCACTCTGTTCATCACTGCTTTTGTAGGACACCTGTTCAAAATATATGCTGCACAATTTACAGCTTCAACGCAATACTCATTTGGCAAATGCTTTGCCTTCAACATGCTCCTTGCCATATCCATGATTGTTCTATTCTTCCTTTCAACAACACCATTTTGCTGCGGGTTGTACCTAGCTGTAAATTGCTTATGAATTCCATTTTCTCTGCAAAACCGTAGGAATTCCTTGGAGATATACTCACCTCCTCTGTCAGTTCTCAAAACTTTGATGCGCAGCCCACTTTGATTTTCCACAAGTGCTTTGAAATTGCGAAAATTTTCAAACACTTCACTTTTGTTTTTCAGGAAATAAACCCAAGTTTTTCTAGTGAAATCATCAATGAATGTTAGAAAATATTGGCTGCCTGCTAGTGATGGAGTTTGCATCGGTCCACATACATCTGAGTGAACAATCTCTAAGGGTGCTATTGCCCTTATGCTTTTCCCTGATGGAAAATTTTTTCTGTGTTGTTTCTCCAAGATACAACCTTCACAAAGGCTGTCTGGTTTATCTATTAATGGTAATCCTCTTACCATTCCTTTTCTGCTCAGCAAGTTAAGACCTCCAAAGTTGAGATGTCAAAATCTCAAGTGCCACAACCAATTTTCATCCTTTGGTACACTTTGGAAAGCCTCTTGGGTAACTGCTGCAATTACTTCTCTATTTTTCAAATCTACCCTTATTCTGAGAGGGAACATCATGTTCCTCGTCATCTTCACTTCAGCAATACATCTTTTGCTGGGTGTTCTATCCATGATGGTGCATACATCATTAACAAAGAAAACATTATACCCCTTTTGAACAAGTTGTCCAATACTTAAGAGGTTACACTTCATTCCAAGAACATAATAGACATCTGCTATGGTTTTCTTTTCACCTTTCTTTGTAAATATTTTAACTTCTCCTTTACCCATAACTAAAACTTTACTATTAGTCCCAAGTGTGACTTGTAACTTCACACTTTGATCTAAAGCAGAAAACAGGGCTATGTTTCCTGTCATATGGTTGCTGCAACCAGAGTCTAGAAACCATATGTCTTCACTGTTTGTTTCAGCCATATTACACGCTAATAATACATTATCTTGGCTGATATTTTCTCTAGTGATATTTGCACTAGATTTATCGTTCACATCATGTTGTTTCTTCCTACATTCATTGGCATAGTGCCCATATTTTTTACAATAATAGCATTGGACATTGGATTTTTCATACCTTTGTCCTTGAGCATGATATTGTCCAATTTGTTGGTTGTTGCCTTGGCCTTGGTTCTGATTTGGATTGCTGCCTCTTCCTTGAGCATTTGCTGGACTGTTTCTTCCACCTCTGTTTTGGCTTCTGCCTCTTCCTCTCTTGTTTCCTCTGCCTTGACCTCTTCCTCTTCCAAAAGACATCTAGGTCTTGAAGGCTTGTTCTAGAGATGAGTTTTCATTTCTACTCAACCTCTGCTCATGTGTTATCAGTGATGCATGTAGCTCATCAACTGAAAAGTTTGAGAGATCCTTTGTCTCTTCTATGGCGGTGACAATTACATCAAACTTTGAGGGTAGGATCCTCAATAGTTTCTCCATAATCCTCCTTTCTTCAAGAACTTCTCCATGAGCCCTTATTTGTGTGACTAGGCCAATCACATGTGTGAAGAATGAGTCAATATTGTCTGACTCCTTCATGCATAGATTCTCAAAATCTCTCCTCAGCAACTGTAGTTTTGCTGTCTTCACTTTCTCCATGCCTTGATAGGTTGTCTTGAGAGTTTTCCATGCTTCTTTGGATGTCTTGGCTACTGCTATCCTTGGAAACACACTCTCATGCATTGCTTGATATAAAAATACGAGGGCCTTTGAATCCTTCTTCCTATTACTCTTCAACAAATCTTTCTCTGACTGAGTTAATCTGTTAAACTCATTTTCATCTGTTGGTTCTTCAAACCCATATTCAACAAGTTCCCATAAATCTTGTGAGGCAAACAGGGCTCTCATGGTTATTGCCCAATAGTGATAGTTTTTCTCATTAAACTGTGGGAGTTGAGTATTAAACATACCCATGCTAGTGCTAGTGCTAGTGCTAGCATTCTTGCACTCCTTAACTATGCTTTAAAATGCTTGATTGTATATTAAAATAACTCATTGTCTTCAACAACAACACAAAAAAAACTTTGAGAAATACCTGAAACTTTTCTTGACTGAGTCTTCACTCTGTTGGAGAAGCTGCTCCAGCAAGAAATCTTCCTTCAGCTTCTTTGACACCTTCAAAGAGCCTGGTCAGCTCTGATACCAATGTTTGAAATTTTTCTGGTAAAATTCCAAAAACAAATTAACTGAACACAGAGACAATGCTCTGTTTTTCTCCACAAGATCTTAGCATAGGGAAGCCTTAAAAAAAAAAATCTGAGCAGATAGAGTTTTTCCTCATACAAAATAAAACTTGTATTAATTAATCAAAGACAACTTCAATTACAAATTTCTTCCTCTCTCTCAGAGGGATTCACCAATAACATTTCAACAAAAAGAATTACTCTGTCTCCTCCTGAGATTTTACACTGCTGTATGTAAAAATTTCTTTTACATTCACTGCTGTGTAAAACAAAATCTTACATTTACTGCTGTAAAGCAAAATTTCTTTTACGTGTTCTGCTACCCATTACATTTCGTTTCTTTAAAAAAAAACATCTTCATCCTGCTGCATTCTTCATATTCACACTGCTGTGTGTTTCACCTCGCGCTTCCCTCACATTACAATGATCAACTCAAAAAAAAAATATTACATTACATATACAACAATAAAAAAAACTTACACACATTTACTATGCCATACTTCCATGACTTAAACAAATAATAAAATTAATAACATTTACCTACAATCTACGAACAAGAGTAAATACCATTTATTTCTTCACTGCAGTAAACGGTGGTCAAACCCAAAACTTCACGTAATGTTCATGTGCGGGCCCGTACTTCAACCATTGAAATTTTGCGATTTGCGATTTGTGATTTAATCGCATCGCGAAGCATTCGTTGTACAACAGGGGAATGGTTGAAACAAATGGGTGCGATCTGCAATATGCGATCGCATCGCATCGTAACATCGCAATTGGCAGAGATCAAGTGAACAAACAGAGGTAGGTCCATGCATACGATTTGCGATCTGCGATAAGATCACATCGCAAAGTAAAATAATATTGCAGTTGAAATTATTATTTCAACATGTACGAGTGATTCACATGTGTTCTCTATCCAAACTTCTCAAGCTACTAGAGCCCCTTCTCCTTGAATTGTTTTTGCTCTAAATACCCTAAAATTCTTTCTTCTCTCCGTGAGGTTTCAAATACTTCTTCAACTCGATATTATCGAGAGCGGAACTTGATCAGAAGGAATTTTGACTAAACAATGATTAAACTCTTTCATAGGAAAGCATACATCAAGGAAACAATGATTTTTGAGCCTCCCTCCCAAATAACAAGACTATCAATTTTCTCTTAACTCTTTATATAAAGGACCAAAATACGAACAAGGTCTTTCCATCTTCGAACATTAGACCTATTGACCATTTGATACCATCAATCCTTTCCTTTGACACAAATCAAAGACTGAAATGTATTGTATTGTCCACCATTGAGTTCTTGAGCAACAAACTTAATAATTATGTCAATGTTACAACTTAAACTAGTTTCAAGATCAAACACAATAATTATCGACTTCTCTTACCTAGTGTCTATTCCCAAGCATCAATATATCACAGAACTGAAACATGCAATTATGACCAAAACACACACAAAATAGCGGTTATATTTGGTTGTGCAGATAATTCCTTAAGCACGTTGACATTTTACAGACTTGAGGAGGAACCATCCTACAAAATAGACATGCTATGAAAACCCTTTTAACATTACCTTCCTAACAATTTGTTTATAAAGGATTTGGTAGGTTCTCCGTCGAGCTTTGAAAGCACTTAGAATTATGTTTACTTCCATTCTCAAATACTTCTATTGCCTTTGCAGACCCATTTTTAAGCCTTATACATAAATATTCAACTAAGTATTGGATAGATATATCCTAACAAAATGGAGATTTTTTTGGACACATGTATATTATTCCTAAAAGTTATCTTACATTTTATTCCTAAAAACTATTTTATAATGATGAACCACACTAGTTGGTTCTAAACAGGTTGGCAAAATTCTCTTTTATGTGCTTTTTACCAAAAAAACTCTTCTTAACTATTTTATATTTTAACTTACAAAGACCCACTTGACTAAAATACCAACTCACTAAACAACTTAATAACTAATTTCTTTAAACACTTACATTAATTACATAATTTTATACAAAATCATATTGGGAAAGTGTCTTTCCCTAAATTGAAAAATTTTGGTAACCCCTTTTGAATCTAATTAAAATTATTGACTAAATGTTAATGCTTCTGAATCAATTAGCCACCATCAAATAAAAAATACAGTGTTATTTCATATTTGTAATAATTCAAACATATATATCATTTCCTTAATTACTTGAAATTATATTCCATAAATTAAATCTTAATTTAAATGTAATTATTTTCATTCCCTTATACTTTCTAATCTTTTTCTGTGGATCATATGAAATCAAATTTAAACTCATAATCACTTATAATCTCTAATCCCTTTTTAAACTCATAATCACTTATAATCTCTAATCCCTTGTTGGGAGAGCTCATGAAAGAAAAATTGCAATATATATTTTTTTAAACTTCCATTGGCATTTAAGTTCTATTTTCGTATTTTTTTCATTCCATGTGAGTGTCTAACACGGTAAAAATCAAGGGATAAAGTCAAGTTCACAGTTTTACCAATGCAAAAAGGATATATATCTATATATATAATATATATATAATATTAATATATATATATATATATTATTCTATTGAATTAAGTTTTTTCCTTAATTTTCTATAAAGCTATTTTCTTAATTTTTCTTATTTCATATTTGAGTGATTTTAACAAAAGTGGTCAAAGTTAAATTGAAGTTTTCATGGCAATAGTTATGAGGATAAGTATATTTATTTTGAAATAATTTATTTAAATTATCAATAATTTAAATGTGGGAATAGGATTAACTTATAGAATATTCTAATAAATTTTAGTAGTATCACCAAATTAAAAGTGTGATTATTTCCAAAGTAATTATTTTTTTTTATCATTTTTATTTAAATTTATTAATAAAAAATGGCATATTGAGTTATGAATTTTTTTGGGTATGGCCATGAAAATTTAAACAAGACATATTACAATTAAAAATCCTCATTGTGGTGATACTAAAAACTTGTAATGTGTTTATATAAATAATGTTAATTATTATTATTATTATTTTAAATAAAGATAATTTAATTAAATTTTATGGTTTTTCCAATTTTAGCAACTTAAAATGTATGATTAAGTATTCAGATATTTGTTGTGGATTGATATCTATTGATATTTACTAGTCATTTAATTTATATGGTTGCACTAATCATAATGTTGATGACTTTGTTTTGTAAGGTTTATGTTGTAATTTTTTACTTACAAAAATAGAACAATCATTTAGGATAAACTTGAAGATAATTAGTTTAAAAGATAACTAGGCTTTAATATAGTTATTTGTGTATGAAATATTATTATGAAAAATTTAAGATTATTTTTTTTGTAATTTTGGTAGGACTACATATTCATCATGTCCAACGTCTCACCTCCCTTGGGGGATAGCACAAGATGCACAAGATTTGAACCCAAGATGCATGAAATTTGAAGCCAAGACTTCCTATGCTGGGATACTTCATTTCCACGGCACGGCCATTGCCAATTGACTACCCCAAGCTAACAAAATTTTAAGAAAATTTAATTCAATTTAAATTATAATTTAAAAAATAACTTTAAATATTTAAATTAAATTAAAAATGTAATGTAAATTATAAAAATGTACTTTTAAATATTCCTCCACTAATTTAAAATTAAATTAAAAATTGTAATTTTAAATTATTAGATTTGTTTTGCAAAGATTAAAAATAGTTTGTTTTAATACGTTTTTTAATAAAAAATAAATCAGCATATTGTTGTTGAGAACTTTTGGAATATTACGTGCATTGTTTGAAGAGCCCAACCTTTAGTGTGAACACTCCACTCATCTTCAAAAAACAAACTCATCATAGGAAGTGTGATTGATCATAATATATAGCTAACCGAGTGAAGAATTAACCATTAGAGATAGTAAGATAGTAAGATTAAAGTATATTGGATGAATGATGGTAAGATTAAAGTATATCGGATGAATGATAATTTTGCCTAAACCATAGAGAGAAAATTTTGAATTAATTTTTATATTTAATATAATTTCATGATAAATTAAAATCACACAAATACAAATAACTAAAAGAATTGAAACGATGAAAATAAACTTTAAAAATTATTTTTGATTGGTCAAAATTCAAAAAAGGCGAAAAATATTAGAACTTAATATTATTTTCCGAGTTTAGACCTCTGTGATCCATATTAATAATAACAAAATCTTTCGAAAAAAATCACATAGGAGTAATATCGTCGACGCCTTTTGAACCATCCAATGTGGTTCATCTTCCAGACAAAATGATGAATTAGATTGAGACAATGAAATAAATAGATGAAGAAAGCAACTACCTAGCCATTAGAAATTATTGATTCTGTCAAAAACCTAATTATAAGAAATAAATTAAATTGGATACTCAAACATCATGTCAAAAACTCTAAAAAAATAATTTTTATTTTTTTTTTATAAATAAATCAAAAACGATGAATATTTATAAGACATTATTAATGAGAAGAAAATTTATTACATAAATAAATTAAATGTAGAATTACAATATATAAATGGAAAAAGGTAAAAGACAAAAGGTTAACAACTGTAAAGAAAATTTTAAATTATTAAATACCTTAACTTTACAAGTTATGTTCAAAAATAGATAAATTGGAAAGGTAATTACAGTGTAAATTCCCTCCGAGAAGAATTCCTATCTTATGCCACATGTACTTTTGTGCGCTTTCTTAGGTGTTAGACTATGGAAATAGCTTCTGCCATCAGATTGAAAACCAGTTTTACAGAGTTACAATTAATTATTAATTATGCGATAGTTACACTTCGTTATATAATTAAATGATAAAATTAGAGTAACAAAATTCACCCGCACGAACCAATGTTCGCTGGGCATCCTAAAAAATATCTCTTGTTTTTGGCAACCATTGCTGCACTGGAATGCTTTTTTGAGTAACGTGACGGTTGTTAGGCTGCCTGCTCTCTCTACCTGTGAGCGCTCCACGAGACCAAGCTGATCTGGAATATCAAATATTTTTTAGCCTCGCAATTGAAAATTTGGAGATTGGTGTTGGTTAAAGCGCTCCACGAGACCAAGCAGGTCTGGAATATCAAATATTTTTTGGCCCGGCAATTGAAAATTTGGAGATTGGTGTTGGTTAAAGCGCTCCACAAGACCAAGCAGGTCTGGAATATCAAATATTTTTTTCCATGGCAAAATTTGGAGATTGGTGCTTGTTTTTTTATGTCTGTCAATTTGTCTTTTCTGTAAATCTATGACTGTCAATTTTTTTTATTACATATTAAAAAAATTAGTAAAAGTTCTTGCTGTTTGACATTGAAATGTTTCACATTCTTCCTTTGAAGAAATCTTCCATCATGGCCTTTAGAACACCGAATTTCTTCCTGTTTTGCAGTTTGTGTCTCATGCTCATCATTACAGTCCCGAACCCAATGTTAAGTTGCAGCAGCTACATCCATCAATCTAAACTCAAACTCGCCTATTACGCTTATTGAGCAGCTCCCGATGGTAGTGCAGAATTGCCAAGACTAAATTGGAACACTATTTTATCAGTGGTAATAAAATTATCCTTTCTATGGATAATTATTTTGTTTGCTATTATTATTGCAGTTGGGCGGTGTGCATACGGATCGTTTGCAGCAAAATTTTATGGTGGGAATCGTTGGAATTTTATGGTAGGAATTGTTGGAAGAATCACTGCATTTTTTGGATCTTAGTTACTGGTTTGAAACATTTATCAATACCTGTGTGTTTTGGTGTAACAGAAAACTTCATGGTATCAGAGCTTGGATCTAGGGTCTATTCCCCCGAGTTGCTTTTGAGGGGAGGTGTTGGAAAAATCACCACACCTCTATAGAATCTGTAATTTCTACCTTAAAAATCCTAGTTACTGATTTAAAATATGTACTAACACCTGCAAATTTTGGTTTAATAAAAAACCTCTTCAAAGATGTGAAAGGTATTAATTCCTATCTCTCATAATAATGTTGGGTGTAGCATATTGAGTGCTTTGGCATATTTGCAGTTTGAAAGGTTTGAGATGTACACAAAAATCACAGCAAAAACTTTTAATATATTAATATTGTTTAAATCTTGAATTGCTATAAAATTGTTACAGAGTTAGTGATGATAATATTTTATAATCCATTAATTTTCAATTCAATAAAAGTCTCACACTTGCATTTAAATGATTTTTGTGTGATGGCTCACATTGAATATTATGTATTTTTTAAATCTGCTATTTATAAAGATATAAAAATCTCTAAAAGAAATCATATACTTGTCTAGATTGAGTCATTTAATAAGATAGGCGATCAAAGTAGAGGAGATTCTTTATTTTTTCATTCACATTATCTTCTTATATCTTCCCGCATATCTGTATGGATGAGGATGACCTCGCCGTACCTTTGACACCATGTGCGTGTGGGTCACAAGCGGGCCTACTTTCTCCACGCGTTTAAGAAAGTAAAAACGCGTCTAAGCATAGTGACGGAAGGATACAGAGAAGGGCGAGGGTTGCATTTTATTTCGTTGACCGCCCGGCTGTGTATATTTCTGTGGTTATACATCTCTTCAAAATTGGGCATTTTTCAGTATAATCTTCCCCCGAATTGATTCACTCCTCTGAAACTCTGAACCAAAGCTTTCCTTTCACGATTTCTTCAATGGCGGCCTCCACCTCTAGCGCTGGTGATTCAAGCAACAATTATTGCTACGACGTCTTTATTAATCACAGAGGCCCCGACGTGAAGAAGACCTTCGCCAGCCACCTATATCGCCGTCTTATTTCCTATGGACTGCGAGTTTTTCTAGATTACCAAGAACTGCAAGAGGGAGAAGGCTTGACTTGTCAAATACATGGCGCTATTAGAAATGCCTCTGTGCAGATTGCAATTTTTTCGCCCACCTATGCGGAATCGAACTGGTGTTTGGATGAACTCCTGCTCATGCTGGAATCGAGGGTTCCTATTATTCCAGTGTTTTACCATGTCAGGCCGGCTGATATGCGGTGGACACGGGGCGAAGGAGTCTATGCTCGATCCCTGCGCAACCTCCAAAAAAAGAGAACATATGACGCTCAACCGCGTTACAACTCCACCACTATTGAAAGCTGGAGAAATGCTCTTTCACGTGTTGCAGACGTAAGTGGGTTTGATCTGGAAGCGTTTAACGGGTGAGACCTCCAACTCTCTAGTCTCTTTTAAATACAAGGATGCAAGATGTAATATGTGCAACTTATAGATCTATTTATTTTTTGATATTTTTGTTTATTTTCTTGTGGATCACTAGTGACGAGGGGGAGCTGCTAGATAAAGTTGTTGAACTGGTGGTGAGAAAGAGTAAAAAACACAGTTGAATGTGGCCAGATACCCCACTGGTTTGGATGAGAAAGTGAAAGATTTTGAAACGAAAGTATCACTTCAGCAGCAAAGCGGAAGAGTTCAGCTCGTTGGCATCAGGGGCTTCGGCGGAGTGGGGAAGACAACGCTGGCTAAAGATCTCTTCAATAGGAAGAGTTCAAATTACAGTAAATCCTTCTTTCTATTCGATGTAAGAGAAAATGCTAAAAACTCTTTAGTTTCTTTGCATAGAAAACTTCTAAAAGGCTTAACTCAATCTGATCTGCAAATAGACAGCATTGATGAAGGTATAGAGATGCTCAAAAAACATTTCTCACTCATGTCTTCTCAAGTGTTACTAGTTTTAGATGATGTAGATCATGTGGAAGAAGTAGATGCGCTTTTGCCTTTTCCAGTTAGAGATGTGTTGCGCCCCAATAGCTTAATCTTGGTCACTTCCCGTGACAAGAATGTGCTCTTAAGGTCAGGGGTACAAGAGTCAGCAATTTATAAGTTGACTGGCCTTAATACAGAACACTCCAAAGAGCTCTTCTGCTCGCATGCTTTCTGCCAGCCACATCCACTCTCCGGATTTGAATATATGGTTGACAAATTTTTAAGGGCTTGCGATGGATTGCCCTTGTCTTTAAAAGTTTTTGGAGCTCTTCTCCATGGAAACAACGATAAATCTTATTGGTAGGACGAATTGGACAGACTTGAACAAATACTTCCCTTTGAGATACAAAGGAGGCTTCAAATTAGTTTTGATGCACTTGAAAGAGACGAGCAAGATATATTCTTAGACATTGCTTGTTTTTTCATGGGAGAAAACAGGGATACAGCCTTAAGAATTTGGGACGGGTCCGGCTGGAAAGGCTCACGGGGATTTCAAAGTCTCCTGAACAAATGTTTAGTAGAGCTGGACAATGGAAATAAGATAACAATGCATGATCACCTTAGAGATCTGGGGAGAGATCTTGCAAAGTCACGATTGCCCTGTCGTCTTTGGGGCAGGGCAAGGAACATGAATGATCTGTCGCAACAATCAGTAAGTAGTGAATCATTCAATCTTCTATGTTTACTTTTTGCATACACGCTTTTAATTCTTCAAGGGCAAGGAACATGAATGGTCTGTTGCAACAATCAGTAAGTAGTCAATCATTCAATCTTCTATGTTTACTTTTTGCATACACGCTTTTAATTCTTCAAGGGCAAGGAACATGAATGATCTGTTGCAACAATCAGTAAGTAGTCAATCATTCAATCTTCTGTGTTTACTTTTTGAATACACGCTTTTAATTCTTCATGGTTTTTAAAAAATGAACAGGTGATAAAGGTGCGGGGAATAAAGATACTTCGTGCTGAATATGAAGACAATGATGACGAATATGCATCCCTCGAACCCTACACATTCATAGAGTTGCAACTTCTCGATATTGATCACGATGACCTGGAACCCGTTTTGAGGAGAGTTCAGTCTCCAAACCTCTTGTGGCTTTGCTGGGACAATTTTCCATACTCTTGTCTGCCTTCTTGGATTCCATTGAAAAATTTAAGGGTTTTAAAAATGGATGGGCTTGAATTAAAATCATTGTGGTTAGACGAACTGAAGGTAAATAGACTTTCCTGTTATGCAATAAAGTTTCAGTTTTACTTATGTTCTTAATATAGTACCAGATGGTCACGAACGGAATTTCTTTCTTCCGTATTCTATCAGTTATATTTTTTTGAGGAATTTTGGACTTATTTTGGGGTCTAATTTACCAAGAATCTTTGCAAGAATCGGTTAGAATCACAGTTTGAGTTCTGAACTTTTCACAGTCCAATCCTGTTTAAACAACAAATCCATGTAGACAGTCAAAACTCCTGTTTAAACAGCAAAAATCAAAATCTGAAAATCTAATAATTATAACTGTTATTTGTTATTGGTTGATGAGTATCATTCCTATCTTTACATTAATCAAGACACATAATTTATTGCAGGCACCTTTGCAGTTGCGAGAGTTAGAGATTTATGCTCCGCTCACTAATATTCCAGAGTCCATAGGGCAACTGAAACACCTGGAACGGATTGTAGTCACTTTTGGGGATTTTCTAAAACTGCAAGGAGAATTTTGTCATGGGCCTTCCTTGAGACATTTGCCAGAGTCCTTGGGTGATCTAACAAGCCTAGAACACATTGACCTTTCTTACTGCGGTAATCTGGAAAGGCTTCCAAATTCCTTCGGGAATTTAATTAAGCTTAAACATCTTAATTTAAAGTACTGCTCTAATTTAAGGTTCTCGAGCGGAAGTCTTGGAAATATCAGCACCCTTGAGTACATAAATCTTTACCGCTGTGACAAAATTGAAGTATTGCCTTCTCAGATTGCACATCAACGGCTCCTGGAAAATTTAAATTTGAACCTTAGAAACTTGAAAGAGTGGCCAAGTTCCATTGGAGTGTCCAGCGATTTGGAAAAGCTTGTATTAAAAACCCCTCTGCTGGAAACGCTACCCCCTTCTCTCGGAAGCGACTTCAGAAAGTTGAGGTATTTGGAGCTGCGGAGCTGCCAGAGTTTGAAACGTTTGCCAGATTCTGTCCGAATGTTAAATCAGTTGATTGAGTTTGCAGTCAAGGATTGTTCCTTACAAGAACTACCCTTTAAAACGGTTGAAGATGAAAGCAAAACATTGAGTACACAGTCGAAAAGGCAAAGGCAATGGAGTACTTTGGATTCCTCCATTGACGACTGTATGCTTGGGCTTCAACAGTTCCAACTGTTCAATACACAAATATTGGATGAGGTATCATTTGCTGAAGGTGTGTGCCCCACCCTTAAATATCTTGACATCCAGAATTGTAATGATCTCGTGGAGGTTGGAACATTGCCAAAAGCACTCGCAAAACTGGTTTTGATTGGTTGTTCTAAATTGAGGAAGATAAAAGGGCTTTGTGGCCTTACAAAACTTCAAATTCTGAACATTAGCTGGTGCGAAGAAGTGGAGGAGCTACCCAGTTTTGGAACGTTGGTGTCTTTAGAGGAGTTGCAGGTATCTGAGTGTGTGAATCTGAAGAGCATACAGGGCTTGGGGCAGCTGACAAAGCTTCGAAAACTAGACGTTTCAAGCTGCTCAGAGCTGGAAGACCTCCCAAGTGTTGAATGTTTGAGGTCATTGGAGGAGTTGTGGGCATGCAGCTGTGTGAAGCTGAAGAGCATACATGGATTGGCCCAACTGACACAACTTCGAGAATTATACGTCTTTGGCTGCTCTAAGTTGGAAGAGCTGCCAGCTTTTGAGCATTTGTCTTTGTTGGAGGAACTGTGGGCATCTAGCTGTGCGAAGCTGAAGAGCATAAAGGGGTTGTGGCAGCTGACAAAGCTTCGAATACTAAATGTTACTGAGTGCTTTGATTTAGAGGTCTTGGATGGTGTGGAATATTTGACTTCCTTGGAGGAGCTATATGCCTCTGAATGTCCCAGGCTGCAGTGGGCTGAAGGAGTAGTGGAGCGGTTGAGCCAGCGATTGGAGGAAGGTAAGCTCGGCATATGAAAAGCAAACGAGAGAAAAAGTGGTTTTGCGAGGAAAGCATATTTTTATTATCATATCCTTTCCGAGTCATACTGATCACTACAGGCTGCATATATGGCTGTTTTGTGGGCCTTCCAAGATTTGAATTAATTTCAGTATTTGTTTGTTTTCTTTCTTATAGGAATGTAGTGCAATAACAAATAACAGCTCTATACAAGTTCTGTAAACTGTCTGCAGAAAAAATGTTGTCATATAAAACGGTTCAGTAGATTACAGAGTTTGAGATTACATGTTCATCAATTTATATATATTTAAAATGGCAGGGCCAATAGGATGAAACATAAGTAAGAATATTATTATTCTGCAAATATAATGGAAAGAATCTATTTATTTATATACAATAATTATTGTATATCTCTGCCAGGGCACAACTTATTCTCTATCTGTACACCTATGGACTTTTTAGGAAAGCTAATGTGTGCCCAGTGTTGCGTTTATATTTTTAGCAAGGATCATGTGTGGATAGTGTTGAATTTTTACTTATAAATCAGCAAAGTTAATGTTTCGTAAAGGGATGAGATTTTCTATAATAAATTAGAGTCTATAGGAGATTATTTATTTATTACTATTTTGTTATAATGTAAATATATACCATATCAAAATTAAATATCATGTTTTGAAGTATAATAAGTTACACAATTACATGTTCTCATATAATTTGTTTTTACATAACATTTTTTTGGAGTCATAACAAAGCACTCTTTTTGAAATATCTTTATCTTCAAAATTTAAGAACCTCGTTATTGTCATTATATTAAAAAATAAAAATAAAAATAAAATTCTTCAAAACTTTGAAATTAAGAGTCATAACACTTCAAACTTAGGTTTTGATATATCTTGTCATTGTAACCAAGGTTGTGCATGACAAAAGCATATTAAATTGTTCTGCATGATAGGACGACTCCAGTTGAAGAAACAGGGTTTCAGCGTAGTTCCACGGGAACCATTCCGACATGTAGGGAACTCTTTCTAGTAGTTCTTGCATTTCCGAGAGCTTTGGAACGGGAGCAACACCTTTTGATTTTCCAAGGCACGACAACAACAACAAGGTAACGTTTCTGGAACTCGGAGGGCGCTAACCAGGGAACTTGGCAGTGGTGTTTTCAGCGTTTTCAACTGTGGGAATGACACGCATGCACGTTTATGGAACTCAGAGGGCGCTAACCAGGGAACTTGGCAGTGGTGTTTTCAGCGTTTTCAGCTGTGGGAATGACACGCAGGCCCTCCCTATCGAGCAGTGTCAAAAAATATTAAGTCTTTACTTTTAATCAGGGGTGTGATTAAGCAAATCCGATCTATGTTGCAAATCAGTGCTTTACAAATTATATATATATACTATGTTGCATGAGCTTTAATTCTAGTTCGATACAAAAGGTAAGCAATTTACAAATTCACTAAAAGGGCGAGATCATTCTCCATGATCTGTGCATTTTCTCTCTAGTGGTCGCTCCTCATTGCTTGAATCGTGACTTAGCTCCACTAGTTGTATTCTTTCCCCATGTTTTCCACCAATCCACATCAAGCTCCTATTTCATTCTCCCTAGCCAAAAACATAGTCTTCCCTTTTTTTGGATATGCCTGAATCTAATGTTGCCGGTTTTTTTGTTGTAGAGGAGCCCATGTTAGTTTTGGTACACTAAGTAGAAGCCTACTGCACTAAGTGAGATATCATGGATATTTTTCCACCTCTTTTTGCAATCTAATCCATGCTTCAGGCTTGCAGGCAATATGTTTCTTTTCAAATAAAGGCCATTTTCTAACACACTTCCCTTAGAGAGAACCATTGGAAACCTCTTCACGATTTATAAAAACATGGTCAGACAGAATAAAGCTCGCCATCATCACCTAGAGTTGGATCACAACCTCTTTGATCTCATTATCATCAAAATCGGAAGTAACATTTTTTTGTTCTAGCTCCTATATTGATCGCATTCCATAAGATGCTTTCTCATGTACTTATTCCATTCCATAAGATCCTTTCTCCAAGACTTTGCATGGCTCCATGGGCCATCCAAATAATTTTGGATCAATGCAAGATTTGATGGCTAGTGAATCAACACATCTCTTTACAATTTGCAATGCCTCTGCATATGGAAGCACAACCTCACAATTGTGAAGTGCCTAGATGGAATCTCTACAACTTCAAAGAACCACTTGATTTTAGAATATTTTTCTGAGTAATCAGATTCCCTTACCCATAGTCATCTCGAGGTATTCTACATGAAGCTATATAACACACCACTCTTCTTCATCTTCTTCATCATCCTAAAAACTCTTCAATAAGCCTTTTCAAATGCTTCAAATTTGTTTCTTCTCTCATTCTTATTCCATTCCTTACATAATCAGCCTCGTTTTCCATCTTTGAAATGTTAACACCCTCACAGAAACAATTTCATTATTTCTAAAGCCACTGTCACAATTATCCATAAATCCTGAGAGCAATGAACAACGTCTTAATAGTTGCTACATTTAATGGCTCTCCATAAACTAAAGTGCATTTAATGGCTCTCCATAAACTAAAGTGCCTTTCAAATCTCTCTTGTTGCATCAAAATTTGTCTGCAATATACTAAAATTTATGGCTTTATTCTTGCATCCAAGAGTGTTTACAGACCCTCACAAAGTGTGTATGCCATGGACTGCTTATTTCTCCAACCTCTAAAAATATTTTCTACAAGGTTGAGTTATTTCTCTACTTATATCAAAAGTTAATTTACAAGTTTAATAAATATAAGAATTTTAAATTATATAATTGAAAAAAACAATATTTTTATATTATATATATTTTTATTATATGGTAAGTTCCCCTGTAAATTCTGGAAAACTTCTAGCTACCCTTCAATTTATATAGTTATTAGGTAAAATATATTACTAACTAATATGAAATAAGTGTGAATAATTATAAATACTATATGTGAGTTGTTCTTTTTATGTATAACATTTTAAATTCATTTTACCTATCTAGATGAAAAATTGATATATGTTGATTTGTTGAGTGGTCATTAAGGTCTTCATTTTAAATTTATTGAAGTTTATAAAGTATTATTTTTAATAAACAAATTCATTAAAATGTAAAATACACAATCTATAATAGGATGTTAAAATGTACCTTTAATTTTCTTAGATATGGTGTTATTCTAGGTGAATGGGGGACTTGGAGACTGTGCCCGCCACCGCGTGGAAAGGAATGCAATAAATGGCGAGGTGGGGTGGCCACCCCATGCATGCTTAAGCATGCAAGCCAATAACATTTCATCGCCATTGGCATACAAATATCAAAGAAGGAAAGAAGGGAGTTGAGATTGAGGGAGCAAGAGCTCTATAAGGAAAAAGCTCGAGGTTATGAGTAAGGAGGCTTGGCTTACTGCATGTAAGATCTCTGGGGTGGATGGAAGCAACTGGCTCCAACGAAATTGTGGGTTCAATAGGTGGTCTTTCTTTTGAGCGCCTGTGGAATATCCTAATAATAGAATGACGCTAAGTGTGGGTTGTGGGCAAGGAAAATTTTAAGGATGGAAAAGTATCTTGAAGTTTAAAACATTGGTGAATCTCTCTAGTCCCTAATATGCAAACTATAAAATGTTTGTTGATGTATTTGTAAAATTATTCAAATTTATAATGATTTTCTATATACTCTCTATATAATGTCGGTGATTTCTAAGGTAAAATAATTTTATATTGTAAAATTTGGGTTAATCATCTTTATAAAAACTTAAAATTGGTGAATCTTTTCTTGGGGAAAATCATGGAAAATTAGCCCACCTTCGAATATTAGCCACTAAAATTTTCCATGGTTGTGGGGGAGAGATTTGGTTGATGTTATTGTGAAGTTTGGGATAAGAACATTTGCTAGGAGAACTAGAAACTCTATGGACGTCGATCATAGTGGTTCATAAACTATCAGTGTAGTTGGCACGAAGGACACCTCTTTAGTTTTGGTTGATGTTATTGTGAGGTTTGGGGATAAGAACATTCACTAGGACAACTAGAAACTCTATGGACGTCGTGTTGGAATTAATGCTTCCATGTAATGTGTGAGTTGTCATTGTGAGTCCCTATGTGTCAATCTAGAAGTAGTGAGTTTCCTATGTGTGAGTTGTAATAGCTATCTAGATGTGTCATTGTTAGTGATTTAGATACTATAATTATGTAACCTTTGATATCAATAAAATATACTGTGTTTGGTGTTGTGTTTAGTGGATCTCTTTGCTTTCTCTCCATTTTCTAATATGGTATCAGTGCCAGTTCTGGCTTGACTCCCTCAAGGAAGGGTCAGGAAAATGTGAGAAAGCCCTGAACCTTATTCCTATAAATAAATAGGGTAGGATATTGTGTTGTGTGAGTAAATTATATTATTTTTTTGTAAATCTGTTCACAGTATGTTTGAGCTATATTGGTTGTGTTGGGTTTTATAGATTCGAATGTTGAATGCTTGTTGAAGTATTGAGTTGATTCGTGGTGAGTCTTTGAAGATTTTCTTTTGTCAAAGGTTCCATAGCCGGCTGTAAACAATTCGATACATGAAGGGGTTTGTTGTTGTGTTGCTTCTGCTGCAATGTGATTACGTTCACAACAAATGGGTGGCTCTGCTCATTCGATGCCAAACCGTGATCTTAGGTCAAATGTGCGAAATTTTGAAGATAAGACCTAACGGCATAACACTGACTCCTGCGGAACCCAAATTTGTGATGGAACTGTGGGCAAATGTGTTGATAAGGGTGAAGTTGAGGAGTTCATGATGAATTCCGTTGAAGTATCACTTCACCCGCACTGTGAATTCTTCAACATGTAAATCTGGACAACGGTGATAGCGATCGTTCTTCAATGAGCAGTGAATGACGCGTGGAGAAGATCTAGCGTATCAATAATGGACAATTCATTTAGATGGAGGTTTGATCTCGTTGGAGGGCGTAAATTGCAGTGGGCGTGACAGTGAATGGAATAATTAAATATTGTATTCACTTTATGTTGCATTCGTTGACTTTAAAGGTTTGATTTTATTAAAGGAATCCAATCTGTAAGCGAAGACTAATGTGTGTGCATGGTTTAAGGAGACATAAGGGATTAAAGATTAAAGTTTTTTATGGTAATTTTTTTTTGTGGTGAAAAAGTTTTTATGGTGTGTGAAATAAAGTTGTGATGATTAGTTGGTATGTATTAAAATAAAAAATTGTTGATAAAAATCAAATGATGCAAAAACACAAAGAACAGGCCAATTATTCAACAGATTAATGTGACCCATTGTGCTTCGGGAGCATTAGTCACAAGTAGTTCTTAATAAGGTCAAGCTGGTGTGACCCGTCGTGCTTCGAGAGCGTTAGTATAGGTTATTTTATAAGGTCAAGTTGTAGAATTGTCTTTTGAAGGCATTTTGTATCGAAAATGTTATCCTAGATAACCGATGAAGGCTGCGGAGGGTTTTGGATTCATAGATGGTGGCAGTTCCATCGGATGGTTCAGTATCGAGACTGACCCGTTGTTCTTTAGGAAGTTGAAAAGCATCAATTCTACAAAGTTCATCAACGATACTCAGAGGCGGTTACATTTTAAATGGAGGTCAGGTGACAACTCGAAGATGTGGTGGTGAAAGAGCGATGTTTGAGAGATTCCAGAGTGGATGTGGGTGCTGATGATGACCATATCAGGCAAATCTGACAAAGATTTATTTATTGTTATAATGTGGGTTTTTTATATTTTCTACATGTAAGCATTAAGGGAGGGTGTTGGAAGTAATGCTTCCATGTAATGTGTGAGTTGTCATTTTGAGTCCCTAGGTGTCAATCTAGAAGTAGTCAGTTTCCTATGTGTGAGTTGTAATAGCTATCTAGATGTGCCATTGTCAGTGATCTAGATACTATAAATATGTAACCTTTGATATCAATAAAATATATTGTGTTTGGTGTTGTGTTTAATGGATCTCTTTGCTTTCTCTCTATTTTCTAATAAGTCGATTGTAGTGGTTCATAAGCTATTAGTGTAGTTGGCACGGAGAACACCTCTTTAGTTGGTCGCCCTCAACACAATGAGGTTATTGCATTTTGGGCAACTCATAATCCCCTTAGTACTTTTCAACTTGTTGCTGGTATTTTGCTTGGTTTCTAGTTTTGGCTCCTGAGCTTGGCTTTTGGTGGTGACTTATGGAGTGGGATAATAGTGTTGGCACTAAAATTATATCTTCAAGTCAATTGTAAGAGTGGGGTTCAGTCTTAGGTGATTTAAGTACAAAGGGGATTACCATCCTACAAAATAGACATGCTATGAAAACCCTTTTTTTCCATTAAGCTTCATAACAATTTGTTTACAAAGGATTTCATAGGTTCTCTACCGAGCTTTAAAAGCTATTCGAATTAGGTTCACTCTTATTATTTGATACCTCTATTGCCTTTGGGGAGCCACTTTTAAGTTCTATACTCAAATATTCAACTAGGTATTGGACAAAAATATCCTAACAAAATGGAATTTTTTTTAGACATTTATCCATTATTTCTAAAAACTGTCTTACATTTTAGCTTGACATTTGTGATATTTACAAAACCCTGTTTGGCTAGAATACCAACTCACTAAACAACCTAACAACCATATTTTTCTAAACACTTAAATACTTACATTAATTACATAATATTATACAAAATCATATGGAAAAAAAGTTTTTCCTTGAATTAGAATTTTTTAGTGATTATTTTTTATCTTAAAGTTCTTGACTAAATATTAATGCTTATGCATCAATTAGCCACCATCACATAAATAATATTGTGTTATTTCAAATTTATAATAATTCAAACATATTTATTATTTGCTTGATTATTTAAAATTACCCTCATTTCATAGATTTAAATTAAATTTAAATTCAAATAATCATTTTCATTCGCTTATAATTTCTAACCCTTTTCTCGTAAAACATATGAAATTAAATGTAAACTCACAACTATAATCTCTAATCCCTTTCTTTAATGGCACATGAAGCCAAAATTGCAATATATTCTTTTTAAACTTCCACGGGCATTTATGTTCTATTTCTTAACTTTTCCATTCCATGCGAGTCTCACGAGGGTGTTAAAGTCAAAGTGGAAGTTTTTCCGGTGGAAAAGGACCAATTGCATTTTTGTTTTTTCTATTTGAGAAGTTCAATTTGTTCATTTTAAATTTGAGTAAGTGAAAATGGAAGTTTTAATGATAATAGTTATGTAGATGAGTATATTTATTTTGGAATTAGATTTTAGAATTTTAATTTAATTGTGGTAAAAATTTAAATTTTATAATATTTTTTAGTAGTATATATAAATTAAAGTTGTGAATTATTTTTAAATTAGTTAGTTTTATTTTTTATTTTTTTTTTTATTTTTTATTTTTTATTTTTTAATTAAATTTATTAATTAAAAAAATGAGTTATGAGTTATGATTTTTTGAGCATGTGTTATTCATAAGTTATGATATTAACAAAATTTATTTACAAATTAAAAATCTCGTGGTATGAATCTCTATAGTTAAAATTCTGTTACATGTGTTTTTTTAATATATAAATATTAATTCATATATATTAAGACGAGTTCATGCAAACAAGGCGATAAGAGTTAATATATCTAAGCAAAAATAACCCAAAGCTTTTTGGGCAGGAACTTCAACCAAGGAAGAATCAAATCGAAAATAATATCACAGCCCAACAATGGTTTGAATATGCAAAGCAACTCTATGAGAAAGAATAAGAGGCGAAGCCTCCCTCTAGGGTTAACACAATTACAAAGTTCTTCACGTTACAAGAGGTGGAGATTGGAATTAAGAAGCTGAAAGCAGGAAAGGCAAAGGACTTGGTTGAGCTTCAAGCAGAGTATCTAAAATGGGGAATGAACACTCTTGCACCGCACATCATGGAAATATTTAACAACATCATTCAACAAGGGTTCCCAAGGGACTGGACAACTAGCCTAGCAATACCCCTTTTTAAAAGTGGAGACATTAATAATCCTTCCAATTATAGAACCACTGTCATCAATCCTTTGTTTGCAAAGCTTTTAGGCAGCATGGTCGAAAATAGAATCAGTAAGTGGGTAGAAGTAAAAGAAAAGAAGGCAAGAGGACAAGCAGATTTTAGGTCGAAGCATTCTATAATAGATCATGGTATCATGTTGAGACACATTGTTGAAAAAGTTTGGGAGGACAAAGAAGAAGCATTTTGGTGCTTTGTTGACTTCAACAAGGTATTTGACACAGTCCCTAGAGATAAGTTGTGGTGTAAAATGGAAGAACTTGAAATTCCTTTGCATTATAGAGCCGTTGTCCATAGACTTTATGAAGAAGTGAAAGTCAAAATTAGAACCTCAACAGGTATTTTAGAAAGCTTTAGAGGTGACATTGGAGTCAAGCAAGGTTATTGTCTATCTCCTACTCTTTTTGGCTTATATATTGATAAACTGGAAGAGTGGATAAATCTGCAAGGTGGAGATGGTGTTCGGTTGGGGGAGTTTGTGAAAAAGATTCTTTTATATGTGGATGATCTTGTATTGATTTCTAAATCGGCCCATGGATTGCAAATGCACCTATATGCCCTTGAGAATTTTTGTAGAGAAGTGGGGATGCATGTCAATACTAGCAAGACCAAAATAATGATTTTCTCTAATAAAAGTAGAGCCAACATACATTCTTCTTTGAAGGCAACATTCTTGAAGAATTAAATGAGCAAAAGTACCTCAGGATTGATTTCAACAACAAACTTAATTGGGAGGATTTGCAGAAATGAGAGAATTTTAGGAGAGTGGAAAACATTATATGCTCTTTAAAACAAATGTAGAGAGGCAAAGTTATGGGATTGGAAAAGGACCAAAACGCTTTTTGGACTCCTAGTTTGTTCAATGATGCTATATGGGTGTGAATTGTGGGCTAGCAACACCCCCATCTCAAAATGGAAACAAATTGCGAAAATCCAAAAACGCTTGATCATGAGCAAGTTCAAATAAAAAATTCAGTATCTTATGAGATAATGTTGAGTGAAACATGAACAACTCCCATTGAAGCAATTGCTATGGTGTGACTCATAAGATATGTAAAAAGAATTGAGCAAATGGGAGTAGGCAAATGGCCTAATGTTATCCTCAATGAAGGCATGAGTGAAAGAAAGAAAACATGGATGAAACAAAACTACACATGGATGCAAAAATTGAATATCTACCTCAATACCTGTCCCACAAATAGCAAGGAGATAAAAGATTTTGTTATGGAGAAGTTTCGTAAATGGGTATGGGGAAAAGAGTTGGGTAGAAAGAAGAATTACTACAATGAGGAATTCAACCCTATGTGTGATCTACAAAAAAAAAGAGTTCATTGGAGCTAGCATTCTATTGAGGGAAAAGGTTCTTGTTGCTCAATTAAGAACCAACTTGCATCAACTTTGGTGTGAAACAGGAAGAAAAAGGTCTAAAGAAGCTTGGGAAGAACATGTGTGTACATTTTTCACGTCTGGGGCAGTGGAATCGGAAAAAAATTTCTTTTTGGAATGTGATGCATTCAAAGACATCAGAGAAAGTTACGGGAATATGTTAGCATCGGTTTCTTGGCATTGTCTTTTCAGTGAGGGGATTGTTGGAAAGTTAGGCCAGCTCATCATCAATTTGAACAAGAAAAGGATTGAATTGCAAAAGACAAAACACATGAAACTAGTAGTCCCATAGATTATTTTTAGTCTCATGGACATTAGAATATCATTTCATTTCTCTTCAAATATCATTGGGAATTTTTCAATATAATCCTCTCTAGAATTTATTCGCTCCTCTTAAACTCTGAACCAAAGCTATCCTTTCATGATTTCTTCAATAGTTGCCTCCACCTCTAGCACTGATGATTCAAGCGACACTTATTAATCATAGAGGCCCCGACATGAAGAAGACCTTTGCCAGCCATCTATATCGTCGTCTAATTTCCTAAGGACTGTGGATTTTTCTAGATTACCAAGAACTGCAAGAGGGAAAAGGCTTGACTTGTCAAATACATGGCACTATTAGAAGTGCCTCAGTGCATGTTGCAATTTTTTCTCCCACCTATGTGGAATCAAACTGGTGTTTGGATGAACTCCTCCTCATGTTGGAATTGAGGGCTCCTATTATCCCTGTGTTTTACCATGTCAGGCTGGTTGATATGCGGTGGACACAGGGAGAAGTCGTCTATGTTAGATCTCTGCACAACTTCCAAAAAAAAGAGAACGTATACCACTTAACTGCATTACAACTCCACCATTATTGAAAGTTGGAGAAATGTTCTTTCACGTGTTGCAGACGTAAGTGGGTTAGATCTGGAAGCGTTTAATGGGTGAGACCTACAATTCTTAGTCTCTTTTAAATACAAGGATACAAGATGTAATATGTGTATCTTATAGATTTATTTGTTTGTTTGATATTTTTGTTTATTTTCTTGTGGATAACTAGTGAACAGGGGGAGATGCTACATAAAGTTATTGAACGGATGGTGAGAAAGAGTAAAAGAACACAGTTGAATGTGGCTAGATACCCCACTAGATTGGATGAGAAAGTGAAAGATTTTGAAAAGAAACTATCACTTCAGTAGCAAAGTGGAAGACTTCAGCTCGTTGGCATCACGAGCTTGGGTGGAATGGGGAAGACAACGCTGGCTAAAGATCTCTTCAACAGGATGAGTCCAAATTTCATTAAATCCTACTTTCAATTCAATGTAAGAGAAAATGCTAAAAGCTCTTTACTTTCTTGGCAGAGAAAACTTCTAAAAGACTTAACTGAATTTGATCTACAAATAGATAGGATTGATAAAGGTATATAGATGCTCAAGAATAATTTATCAAGCAGGTCTTCTCAAGTGTCACTATGATGGGACCAACCCTTGGGTTAAGGTTTAACACTAAACAACAATGATTAATGCAAATGATTTAATCGATGTAACTGTGATTAGCCAGTAACCAAAAGGTTAGCATAGATATTTGTGTGTGTTGATGGCTGCATTAATTATCGGTACGTTGGTAGGTGAGAGGACAAATGTCCTGGTCTCGATTTTCCTTCCCACTCTTCAACTAAACCCTAACCCTCACTTCATTCACTCCGGCATTTTCACTTCTCCTTGTTCCGTGGTGAGAGATCCTTCCGTGGTTGTGCTGGCACTGTAATGAGCTCGGGCTTGGTACTCCGTCCCCGCCTGGCTATGGGTTTCTCCGTTGGAAGGTTGGATAACTCTGCTTAGTATTTTTCTTCGACTATCTAGTTAGTTTGGCTCTGTTACTATGTCGTTGGCTTCATTGATTTCAAGAGAAGGTTACCCTGTTTTCACTCTGGTCTTATGTTCTTCTGGCAGTCATTGTTTTTCCTTCCGTTATCTTAGCGCATTCTGCTGGGATTCTTCAGTGGTATTTTCTGGCTGCCTGTATGATTATGTTCTCTGTTTGACTTGTCGGCAATTTGTTGTGAACGCAGGTCATGGCCACGAAGGACCCTTTTCTCAACGTTGTTCAGCTCTAGCAAGGTAAATTTCTCCTTCCTTGCTAAAATTGATTTCCTCAGTTTTTCTTAAAAACTAACAACTGTTGCTCCTCGTGAGCAGCTAGTAGGCTTCCTTTTTGTGGCTGCAACCCAAATCCGGGTTTATTCATCCAGTGCTGTCTAATCTCCTGGTAAGTTCATTTGGGGTTTCTTCTTCCTCACTGTTCGTTGTTCGTTCCTTGGTCTTCAGTATGACAACACTAATAAACTATTGTGGTATTTGTGCAGGTTGGGAATAGCTCCTAGTTGGATCACTACTCGGACTTCCTCCCAAAAGGAATCGGTAGGATCATTCCCTGTTACAATTTGTTTTGTTTGAGGGTTTCCCAGGTCGGTTTCTTCTCTGGTGTAGTCGGTCATTAGGCTAGGAACTGAGACTCTGTTGTCTCCGTCTATTGGTTGATGTTAAATGGCCTTCGGGCCCAGTTGTATATAATCTCGATTTTTTTTTCGACGGAATGTAACTATCCAGGGTTATAACCCTAACCCTCATTAATTGTTTCTCTCCCGGAAGAGGGTTCGTTCGGCCTTATGGTTTGTTGGACTTGAGCACTTTGTATTTGTATATTTTACATGCCAGTCTTGGCATTGAAATGTTTCTAAAGATGAAGGAAAAATAAGTTTCAAGGTTCAGGATTACCTTTCTTGTGAATGCATTTTACTGTGACTGTATTTATTTAGTTAACTACTATGGTTGTTGCTTGTTCTCGTACTTCTAGAATTTTCGATGTGGCTGGAACTACCTACTTGGTCTCGCGTTAATATTGTGTCTCTTGCTTGTCATCTGAATTGTTGAAAAGTGTGCAACAAGAAATGCTTGTTGAGATTGCAATAATATGATGGAGCTTAGTGAAAAGAGTCGCCTTCACTAAGTGGGCCCACAGGCTATTTTTGGCACAAGTCTATTTTTAGACTATGTCTATTTTTAGACATATGGATCATGTCTATGGATTGCAGGTTGTTGTTTATGGAGAATTGATCAAGTTGGGAAAAATAGATGGACTTCTATTTTTAGACCACACGGAGTGACACCACAGCGGAGTGACTGCTCAGTCTAAATATAGAACAGTCAAATATTATTAGCTCATAATAATATTTAGACTATAAACTTTGTCTTATTCTCTTGGAGCACTTCAGGATGAGCTACGGATGTGGTACATGCAGATCCCAGAAGGAAATACGTGGTTACCTATGGGATGACTAATATTTGCATGCAGGACTTCAGTTAGAACTCAAGTGAGTTGAGTTTAGTGGACTGGAGGTGCAGTTGATGGAGTTGTGTTCAGTTTAGCTTTGTTAAACTGGTTGTATTTAGTCTAACTGGCAAATAGACTAGAGATGAGTTGGGTGAATTAGTTATTAATTAATTCACAAGTTATTAACTCATAATACAACTAATGAATACATCAGTTAACTCAGTTGCATGTCAGTGCATGTTCAGTTCAGCAGGGACAGGTGTTAGAGAATCAGATTGCTATCAGTTGTGACTATAGTTGTGCACCAGATCTTGCACAATCAAGGGATTGAGTATGCCAATGAGTTTGCACGTATTGTAGCTTGTGCTCACGTGATTTAGTCAAGGAAAGACGTGGTTTCCTTGGTATCATCACCAGTTCTTGTGCAGGTATTGAGCAGCGGAGGCAGGCAAGCAGTGGAAGAGATTTGAGCCAGAGATTGATTCAGATCTGAGCTGTATTGTGTGTAACAGAGATGGAGATACTTGTGAGAAGCATTATACTGTGTAATGTTACATGACTCAATCATTAATATACAGATAGTTGGGGTTTTTAGCGAGATGCTTTCCCCGGGAAACATACTGTGTTAATGTGTGAATGCTCTTGATGTTTTATTGTTATTGATGCTGCTATATTGATGATCAACGTAGAGGAGCTTATGTATTGTGTATGTTTTCCGCAATAGTACATGATCAGGATAATCTCTGTTGAATATGGGTTAAATTATTCAAAATTTCTACAAGGTCACAGGTTCAAATTCAATGAGAAGAGTATACATATCTTCATAAACTATAGCGTTCATTTCCTTACACAAAAGAGATTCTTTATCCTACAAACAACACTTGGCAGCGGTGTTAAGACCGTTGAGAGAGAATTAGTTGTATGCCAAGTTTGAAAGTGTAGTTTCTTTCAAATAGAGGTACATTACTTGGGACATGGTGTTTCCAAGGAAGGCATAGTAGTGGATCTGGAAAAGATTGGAGCTTCACAAAATGGGTAGCTCCTATGATCGTGGATGAGGTCAGATCATTGATGAGGTTAGCAGGTTATTATAGGAGGTTCAGAATGAACTTCTCATGGATTTCATATCCTATTACATTTTTTCAAAGGAAAGGAAAGAAATTTGAATGGAAAGAGGAATGTGTAGCTAGTTTTGAGCAACTAAAGCAGTTTCTTACAAATGCTCTAATTCTAGAGATTGTAGATCCAAATAAAGAGTTTGTGGTTTGTACAGAGGCTTGCAAAAGAGGACTTGGTGGAGTCCTGATGCAAGAGGGATAGGTGGTATGTTACAAGTCAAGGAAACTGAATGAGCACGAGAAAAATTATGTGACTCGTGATCTTGAGTTTGCAATCATCATTCATGCATTGAAGATCTGGATGCACTATCTTCTTGGCAGGATGTTTGTATTGATGAGTGATCATAGTGGGCTGAGATACTTATTTGACCAACCTAATCTAAATGTTAGGAAAACTAGATGGTTGGCCACACTCAGTGAGTTTGACTTTGAGATCATGTACATCAAAGGAAATGAGAACATGGTTGCATATTCTCTTAGTGAAAGAGTACAAGTAAATCACGTGACAACTATGAGTTCAGATGGGACAAATTTACAAGATCAGATCTTACATGTGGGACAACAGGATGACATGTACCAACAGTTGAGGCACAGGTTATGTAACCAGGGTAAAAGGTGAACAAGATGTGGCTTATCATCTCATGAGGGATGGTTTGGTGAGATTTAGGGAAATGATCTATGTGTCGACCAACAGTGAGCTCAAGAAGCTTATCTTGAGGAAATTTCATATTAAGTCGTATTCAGGTCATCCAGGATATCAAAAGACTATAACATCTATGAAGTTCTATTATGGGTCGAATTTGAAGAGGTAGTTGAGTTTGTCATAAGGTGTTTGGATTATCAACAAGTAAAAATATAGTGCAAGAATCCAGGTGGTTTACTACAACCAATTCTAATTCCAGAATGGAAATAGGAGGTCATTTTTATGGATTTTATCATAGGTTTGCCGAGGACATCTAGGCAACATGATTCCATCATGGTTGTGGTTGACAGGGTGACCAAGGTATCTTCCTTCATTCTAGTGAAGTCTACTAATTTAGCTAATGAGGTAGCTCAGGTATTAATCAAGGAGATAGTGAGGTTGCATGGTATTCCTAAGAAGATTGTGTCAGACAGAGATGTCGAGTTCACTTCCAGGTTTTGGAAGGAGTTGTTTAGAGGTTTGGGTACAAAGTTGGCCTTCAGTACAAATTATCATGTGAAGAGAGATGGAAAGATAGAGAGGGTCAACAAGATTATGGAGGAAATGTTGAGGATTTATTTTATGCACCAACAAAGAAGGTGGGAGGAGTATCTTCCATTGGTAGACTTTACGTACAATAATAGGTATCAAGAATCTTTGAAAATGAGTCTGTTGAGGTACTTTATGGGCGGAGTTGTAATACTCCCATCAGTTGGAGCGATCCAGTGAACATGGTATTGATTGGACCAGACATGTTGGTAGAGATGGAACAAGAAATACATATTATCATGAAGAACCTAAAGGCAACACATGATAGGCAGAATAGTTATGTAGATCGATACATCGTATCTAAGGAGTTTCAGGTTGGGTAGCTTGTGTTCTTACGCATGAAGCCCAATAAGAGCTCCTTAAGGATTGGATCAGGTGCCAAGTTGGCACCTCAGTATTGTGGGTTCTTTCAATATCCTTGAGAGGATTGAACTAGTTGCCTACAGACTTGCATTGCCTCCAATAGTGAAATTCCATGATGTTTTCCATGTTTCATTGCTTAAAATATATGTGAAGGATGTTGATCATGTGGTTCGCTGGTCTGTATTGCAGGTGGAGCTAGAAGGAGAATTCTAGCTTGAACCTCAATGCATATTGTAGTGAAAATAGCTCACTCTCTGGAACTGAGCAATAGAGCAAGTTAAAGCGTAGTGGAGGCAATTTGGGCCTAATGAAGCTACCTTGGAGATGGATAATCAGATGTGGGCTTTGTATCCTTCAACCTTTGTTGGTTGAGGCAAAGTATTTTTGGTCTATGTAGATATTTATGTATGGTGTTTATTGTAAATACCACAATGAGTTGTGTTATAAACCTCCAATAAGTGGTATGGTTTTCATGTCGTCATGTTTGTTATGTTGGTTTTGCTTGTCAGTGGGTTATTCATTGTAAAAACTACATCAAGCTAAGTTATAAAGCTCCATAAGCAATATGTTTTTTTTCAATGATTGTGTTGGTCATAGGTGTCATAGAACATCGAGTACGGTGTTTACATAAGGGGGAGGAGTTTGTACAACCCCAGGTTAAAAATTCATGCAATAAAGTTAATAAAGGAAAAATAAGACCAAGGTCATGGGACACGTATTCCAAACTGAATGTTGGGAAAAACATCTAGTGGGTGTCACTTTTGCTTTATTATGGGTAAGGGAAATGGCAAAGGAATTTGCAAAGGCAAAGAGACATTAATTGACATTTATTTATTAAAAATAAAGGAAAATAGCAGAAAAGGGAGATGAAAGGTCACAAATTTTCATGAGGAGGAAAATTGAAGGAAAATAGAGGAAATTGAAGAGAATAGAGGCCTCAATAATAAAAAGGCTTTTGAAGATCATTTTGCAGCTTTTTGTCAATTCAATTTTTGAGCTCTCTCCATTCTCTCATACTATTGCACACTTAGAGCATTCTTTGATCTAGGTGGATGTTGGTGGCCACCCACCTATTCCACTTGGACCCCCACAACCGTCTCTTTAAGTTTTTTAGTTTCCGTAATTGTAGCACAATTTACTATTTTTAGCAGTTTTTTGGGTCCTGAACTTCTGGAGCTGTTTTGAGGCCTTAAACGACGTTTTTTGGGAAATTTGAGAGCAACATGGGTCCATGGATCAATGTTGCTCTTCCCAAAATTGTAATGCTCGAATAAATATTTCTAACAAGCTATTGTACGTGTCAAACGAAGATCGGGTGCCAAAGTTACGACCCCGGGAAGTTGATGTACCAACTTACCCAAAATGGGGCCCACAATTTGGCGTTTCATCTTCTAGGGTTAGGTTTTGGGATGTTAAGGGTTTTCCATTATCCCTTAATAATAAATAGGCCTTCGAGCCTCATTGTAACACAGTTCAAAGGCATGTAGCCGCCACATCTCTTCTAAGAGATAAACTACCATCGCCCTAGCTGGTTTATTTCCATTTCTGTTTGTAAGCATATTTTAGTATTTTATCTTAATGAAATGAAATATTATTTCCGCTGCATCTCTATGTTTATGGTATCTCTGTAATTTGTTGCGTTTGTGTTTAAATCCGGATCATTCTTGGTACACTCTAGGATTGGAAAAAGGAAGGACAAGGAAGAAAAAGGAAGGAGACAGAAAGAAAAGGACAAGTAAGGAAGGGTGGATCAAGCATCTTTACGAGTAAGACTTGTAGATAATAGGTAGCATGTGTGATTTCCTAGCTGGTTTTAGAATGCATGGTACATGCATTTGTGTATTTGGTTCTTTTGTTGTCATTAGCATGGTTTTTGTTAGGTGTGACAGTGGTTTCAGCCTTGCCTTGGCATTTTCGAATAGCCATTATGTGGGGAGGTTATGTTATTTGGTTGAACTCTGGATTGCCGGAAGATTTTGGAACTGGGCAAGATGGTCCCAGAAAAATTTCCAAGGGTTGGGGGTGGTGGTGGTGGTGGTTTAATCTCTAGGAAGCCCTCAATAGGTGGGTGGAGACAAGAAAATTCCTCAAGGTATTGGTGAAGAAATTCTTAGGCATCTAAGCTTGCTTTGGGCATTGTGATCTCTTGACCAGTTTTTCCAAGATCGCAGTGGCCTAAGGGTGGAGGTGGTTTAATCTCCAAGAAACCCTGGTTTTTTATGCTTTGGTCTTCTTATGTGATCTCTTGATTGATTTTGGCGCGATTGCGGGAGCATGAGGGTGGACATGGTTTAATCTCTAGGAAGCCCTGGTTGTTTATGTCTTGAGTCCCATATTCATGCTTGGAATATGACACGATGGTGATTGGCTGAAAGAAAGATTTGGTTCATCCCAATATAGGGTTGGATAGTACATGGAAGTCCCTTACTTAGTTTCCTTTTGCATATGTTATTAAGAGCTATTTTCCTATTGTAATTTATGAGTACTTGTTATTATGTGACTTTGATGGTTGTTCTGTCATGGTTATTATTCTAGTTATATGTTGGTTATAAGCGTGTTTTCATAACATATTCTAGCTATGACCCTTGATATGTTTTGATTAGTTGATGAATGGTTAATGAATGCATGAGCTAACAAATGCTATTGTAGCTATTAAGAGAGGGCATTAGACCTTCTTGGTGAATCTCAGATAAGTTTCACACTCATATGTTCAGATATGCACTCCTGACCTGTAGATTACATGTTCACCATCTATTTGACGAAATGACTTTCATGGTTACGCCTAGTTAGGTCAAGTCCTTGATCAAGTTTTGTATGAATTTCCTTGTCCTGATGTTATTTAAGATTTTGGAAAGTCTCATTGAGTTTTGGGTAGTGGTCTAAAGGCTAGCCTGAAATGATGGCTTAGAATCTGGGATTGCACCCTCTAAATTGGAAGTTTTGGGCCATAACTGCACCCTTACAGGATTATGCATGTGGTTAGAGGCCTATAACCACATGGAGGCCTTGTCATGAATTCAGTTGTGGGCCTAGGTCAATAAAAATAATCCAACCCAAGTTTTGGGCACTTGGAGTGGTTGTTTAGCTCCTAGGTGTCTTGTAGCTCCTTAGGAAGGTCAGTAAAGTTTCAGTGTGTTGACTCCACTTCCTTAACTATACTTAGGAGGTTGGGTCATGTTATAGTATCCCTCAACTCATGTTTACCCCGATAGACAAGGGAAATTGAGTAAATGTGGGAGGGGTGGTTACACTTCATAACTCTCATGACGTAATTGTTATATCATTAATAATTTATATATGGTTTGAAGCGATGCTCAATATTACAACCTTGGTTAACTCATTGCATCCCTACCCGACCTAACTTTATGGCCAGTTTTCACCTGAAGGATATAGTACAATAATCAACGGAAGCAATTTTCTCTTTGAAATAGACGATGAGGATGAGCAGGTGGGTGGTCAAGGTAATTACCTACCCCCACCTCAACGTTGCACTTCCATTTTCATTGATGTTTCTAGAGGATTCAAAACCTCGTTGTCTGGCGATTTCGAAAGTGTTAAGGTTTACAATATCTCTAATCTTCTTTAAGTTTCCCTCACCAAACCTCAATATCACTAGGCCACCATTACTAGAGTAGAGTGGTCCTCATATCGAAATGACATACCCAGTATACTGTATAGGTAATATTCTTGACCTTGGTCCTCCATATCGAAATGACATACCCAGTATACTATATAGGTAATATTCTTGACCTTTTTTTAATAGAGCTTGAGGAATGCTTCTAATTGTAACTTATATGATACTTAGTTTTTTATTTATCATGGTTTTGGCTCTGCCCCTGGTGAGGAGATTATGATAGTGAGGTTGTTGGGTTCTTCCAGAAAGGTTTCGACTTCAATTTTAGGATGCAGGGTCGTCCATTAGAGAAAACCCTTACCTCAGGAGATTTTAGGTAATAAATAGATTTTTTGCTGACAATTACGATTACTGTTATTAAGCTACCCTTTTTGCTTATCCTTATTTTCGTTTACCTGGCTTCACATTCTGCTAATTTTGCAGTGTTGGTTTTTGTTTCCAGGTGTGAAATGTGATTAGTCACCATGCTCAAGTAAAGAGGGGTTTTTTCCTTCTTCCTTAGATTTATTATTAACAATTATTTTCTTTTTATTCTCCTATTGACCACATGAGTCTTTTCACAAATTCTCCTTATTTGGGTTTTTGTCGTTGTTGACAGACACTGTAAGCCACTCCACATGCAAGTTTTTCAAAAGATCTCAAGTGTTATTTCCTCCATCTTGGATATTTACTTACGGTTGCGATGTTTTTACCTTTCCAGGTTGGTATACCCACTCATAGTTTGGAATAGTTTTCTGGCACAAGGTAATCCCTACCTAGGGTTTGGCCTCTTGTTTTTAACCCTTGAATATGATTTTTACCTACAAGCATTGGTCGATTCATGCAAGGCTAACTCTAAATTTTGCATGGCATGCATACTGCAGTTTTTTTTTAATGGTAATATGGGTTTCAACGCCTTGCAATGGTCAAGATTCACTGCCAAGGCTACACAGTCTGAGAGACACTTAGCTTGCATGGTCTCTAGTTTTCTTTTGATGCAAAGAGCAATATATAAAATGTATAATATAATATCAAGGTTTTAAACAGAACTGTTGAGTTGCAGAACAATTTCCTGCATATATATATATATATATATATATATATATATATATGTCTGTGTGTGTATGTCCTTTAATCAAATTGTGGGATTTTTCATTACAAGGTTTCTCTGCTAAGTTTTTTTATGAATATTTCAGTGCACTCTTTTTAAAAGCAAGAACAATATACAAATTCTCTCTTCTTTTGTACAATAAATATTTTTCTTTCATGTATAAATATGAATATTTGCATCTGTACTATCTATTCATTGAGATTCTAGATTTCTATTTAATATTTTCAAGAAAGGAATCTTTTAACAGAAAACAAACAATGATCCTTAACTCTGGATATTTTGTTTCCACATTTCCTCAAAATCCCAATTGTAGAAAAAGATTAGAACGTAAAACTTTCCTAATTCTTTTTTCACATAGGAAACTGAAATAAACAATTATTTTCTATTGTAAACACTTATTTGAGTGTTGTTAAATGAGTCTACCATAGGCAACTACAACAAAGTAAGGACACTCCTCTGTAATCAATCTCCTCTCGAGTCAGTTTCACATCTCAGGCAGTCATCCTAACAGTAGCCCTTCCTTCTTAGCTTAAGCTAAGGATTTCCTTTAAGATATTGTCCTTCCTTCCCTCTAACAACGTCCTATAGAGGAGAACTAGAATTCACAACTAATTCTTAATAAGGCCTCCTCCACCAAGCTCCCAATCTCCAAGTTAACATCCAACTTTTCCCTCTCACCTACTAACCTATTTTCCTTTTTGGGATAACTCTCCCTCAAGAGAGGGAATCCGGGAAGGCCACTACCTCTCCCCAATTTCATGTAACTACCCAAGATGTGAAGTTCTCTTTTAATGTCCTTTCCTCCCTTGTAATTTTTCTCGCCGAATTGTCATCAAAATTTATTATATTAATATAAAAAAAATATTTATATACATCAAAAGTTTCATCCAATCCTTAGCATGGGTCGAGAGTGTGTAAAGCAAGTCTAATGATAAAAAAAGGAATATTTACATTTTGAGAGTGTGTAAAGCAAGTCTAATGATAAAAATGAATATTTACCTTTTGAGATGTTTCTCTTATTGGAAAATCTTGGTCAAAAGGATAACATTTTAAAATCAGATTTTAGACCATGTTTAACTAAATATATAGTATGAAATATTCAATGATATTTTATTTTTATAATACAAATTACAAAGGATGTTAGTTAAATTATTAATTTTTATCTGGAATATTTTTTAATTATTTTTCTGGTCAAAATATTATGAAATAAAAATATATGGTAGCAAAATTTATACAGAAAGATAAAAAGGAACTCGACATTCATAAATATGTATAAAAATTAAAAGGAAAGGTATGGAAAACAAATAAATGTCATCATGTTAAATTAAAATGTAAGGTAGGGAAAACAAATAAATGTCATCATATTTTCGTTTGATAGGAAAGATAAATTTGAAATTCGACCGGTTTTAAAGAATGTATTTTCCGTGTTTTTTTTCTAACTTTTTGGATATGTTCTTTTATGGGTTAATTTAAATTTGATAGAGTTTGAGTTTAATTTGTTTTGGTGGTTGGTTTTTTTGTTAGTAGGTGTTTTTTTTAATTAATTTAATTATTTTAAAGTATTTTATTTTTTTTAAATTATATATATATATATATATATAAAGGTGTTAGATTTATTATACATTTAAAATTTTGTATTTTAAACAACTAAAATTATATTAATAAATTTGATTGATATATTTATATTGGTATCATTTTTTATAATTATATTTGTTATTAAATATTTTGCATAGTAATTTTATAATTGTATTAGATAAATAGAAAATGTAAATATGGATTTACAAATGGAAGATAGTTAATATTTGAAATTACATCCATTGATATAGAGGAGAGGACAAGAGTATACCAACAACAACGACAAAAATATGTTTAATAAAGAAAGCTTTATCAACCTAAAAATTATATCAGTGATTTCCAACTAAAAATAACAAAAACATCTAATTGGGGTAGTCACATAAATTAAATAGCTAATAAACATTCTTGCCTCATTGTACATTTCATATTTATAAGAAAAATTATAAAAATTAAGTTATATATATATATATATATATATAAACATGTGAATTTTGGATATTTAAATGTAAATAAGCGTAACACATATTCATAACTAATTTCCACATGACATTTTATTTTAATTGATCAATTTCATTAAAATGATAGAAAGGGAAAACTACTTTTGAGATAATCTCAACATTTATTTCTAACTACTATTAAGAATATTCTAGAATATTTTGTGGAGATTAAATTATACACACGTGATTGAAGTGACGTGACAGATAACAACATTTTTTCTATAAAAAACATTCACACATCTACTTCCACAATGACTTTACCATTCTAAGTATATACACATCTTGTCACTTTACTATCATGTTAGCTTTAGTTTCATGTGACTGGTGCTTCCAAGTAGGCACGGGTTAACTAAATTTATTAAGTCTTAGCTAATTACTTATTGTTTTTTGGAGATGATAGTGGGATCCTTTGTGGGTATCTGTATGCCCCCCGGCTTTGTTAGTCAACCCATTTTGGGTTGGGGAATCTTCCCGAACCATCTGCCAGTAGACCACCTTCATAGGATTAGAAGGTAATCAATTCCATGTCGATGGCATAGGTTGGGAAGACTCCAAAAAACCACATTTAGTTAGCAAATCCACCACTTTGTTCCATATTTTCCTTACATGCATTGAAACAAGAGTTGAGGTATTTGATATAAAGAACATGATATGTTCTAGTAATGATTCCAATCTCCAAATTTTGGATTCTTGTGAATATCAGATCCTACTTGTAGTTTATGAACCATGTTGATGATTAATTGTCAGTCTCGTTCCACAAGATATTATTGAAACCTTTATTCAAAGCATACTCTAGACCCATCCTCGAGCTTTCTATCTCTTTTGCTTACTAGTGTTGATTCCTATTGTCCCTTAATATATGAATACCAACATCCATGTGTGATCTATGATGATGCCTCCATACCCTGTGGGGTTTGGATTACCCTTAACAACCCTGCTAAAATTCAGTTTCACAAAAGGGGCTGGAGGGGTTTGCTAATTAGATGGACTAGAGGAAATGACAGGAGGAGGTTGATAGTGGGTAAGCTATCAGGCAAGGAAAGGAATCATTCACTCAAAATTCATGATTCAAGACCTAAAGCCTACCAATACTGGGTTGAACAATTTAATCCAAGGACCTTTTCTTTAACACTTTTGACAAAGGTGTTCCATGTGGCTTCCATTATCATAGCTCAACCTTTAAACATCCTCTTTCTTTTTTCTTTCCATATACCCCAAAGGAGAAAACAAAGGGGAATATTATAAATGCAATTAAGGATGGGATTGTCAAACACTCTTATCTGCCAACTTCTTATAATCTTGTGTATTCTATCGGGACTCCAACCTTATTTATATAAGTAATCCTTTAGCTTATTCCATAGTCCCCCAATAAATGTGCATAGGCTGGATAGATGATCCAAAGTCTCAATGTTCAATAAACGTAAAGGGCATCAATAAGGCCCATGGAAGTTCCTCTTCTGAATATTGTCCCATGTTAGAGGTTTATCCTTTAAAATTAACCATAAGAAGATTGATACTATGTGCCATAAGTATTGTTTGCAGATTGTGATCTATACCTCCTTAATAGCTTAATCATGATATCCTACTTCAAGCTTAGATGCTTCCTTGATTAAGAAAATTCCCTTCGAACTATAGCCCCACTTGAGCTTATCCTCTTGAGGTGATATTGGAATCTTGCAGAGTTGCAACTTGTTCTAAAAGTTCAGCTATATCTCTCCAAGCAGTTTAGGGTGTCACATTTTTCCGGACTAATCCATTTTTGTTATCGCTAGTCATTGGCCTCATATGCCTAATAATATTCTATTGTCACTTTTCCCTAGGTATTAATTTGCAATATAATTTTTTCTAGCTCCACATGGTCCTCCATATTTGGAATTTGTTGCTAAGATTCTACCTAAAACATGGTTTTTCTCCCATTCTTAATTTCCCAAAAGAAGTGCTTCTGAATCAATCACATGCCTTTCTTTTCCAGGGTCTAAACCAACAATTCAGGGCCAAATATATTCAATCATGTCAACTATTGTGGTGGGTTTTAGGGGCATATTTTTTAGTCCAAATTCTTTTCCATAGATCCAACCCTCCTTGGAGTCACTGCCACCAAATTTTAACACCCAACTCTATGGCCATTGTAGAGGGGTCCCTCAAGCCAAGACCTCCTTTCAATTTTGGCTTGCACATCTTATCCCAAGTCCTATAGGCCATTTCTTCTCCAATATTGAGCCTTCCCATACAAAATATTGTTGGATTCATTGCAGTTCCTGTGGAATGGTAGTGGGATCCATCTTTGTAAAACGTAAATATACAAGTATTTCTTGTAGCACAACTTTAAGGAGAACTACCGATCCTCTCATGTTCAAAGATTTTAAGTCCATATTTAAAGTTTTTTCTAAAGCTTTGTAAGCATTCCTTCCCATACACTCCATTTGAGGGAACTTTCCATGAGGGGAGAACCTAGGTATTTTGAAGGTAAAGTACTAATCTGGATCTTCGTGATGTTTACTACATGCCTTTGTACAATCATAGGATTGTTGAAGAAAACACCCTAGGATTTTTTTCTATTGATTTCCATGCCCGAGGCCATAGAAAGAAAGTCTAGGATCTGGTTTAAAGCTTCTTGCACCATTGTTGTGCCAATATCCATCATATCATAAACAAATTGTTGATGGGTGACCAACAAGTCATTTCCATACATGCAGAGTCCTTTGATCCTAAGTTAAATTGTTGTTTCCTTCCAAGAGAGTGGGTCCCCTTGTTAAATTCCTTGAGATGCCTGAAAAGAGGTAGATGGGTATCCATTGACTAGAATTGAAAAAGAAGCAGAGGAAACCATATTAAATACCCATGTTATCCATTCATTTGAAAATCCAAATACCCTTAAAATATGGCATAAAAAATCCCAATTTAGTTTACAATAATCTTTAAACAAATCCAACTTACACATCATACCTTACTTCTTAGTAATTTTCAAAGAATGAATGGCCTCATGTGCCACCATAATTCCATCTAAAATATGCCTCCGAGTTTGGATTTTGCAGATCAATTTGTAGCAAAAATTACTCCTAGTTTCTATTTTAGATACTCAAAATTCTCTTTGGGAAATGGTTTGGTGAAGATGTTTGAAATTTGTTCCTTCGTCCCAACATACTCTAGCTGCTTCAGAGCAATTTCCAATGAAAAAGGTCCGATGAAGCTTTGAATCCTTCTGATATTTGAAAAAAGACCTAAAACTTCTTTGTTCATTACAAATTTGAATATTGACACTAAAATTGTCAGCATTTTCAAAAAAAATTAAAAACTGTGAAACGTTTATTATGATAACAACTGGCTCCATGGGGATGTTGTTGATCAATGATGGCAACAAGAACTTTCCAAAGACCAATTGCGTCATCCATTACAAAAATTAGCTAAAAACAAAATTTACTAAAAAAATATAACTTCATCTTTTAAAAGATGATTTTACAGATTCTGAACTTGAAAGTAAAAAATACAACCGTTTCTAAAAAAACTTCTTATTTTCCTCATCGATATCAGCAAAACCTTAGGGCCTTCACTTCAGGCTTTAAGTCCTTTGGAAAATTCATCCACACTTGTTGCACACTACATACTGCAAATGGAAATTGAAAAAATCACTGTTGAAAAATCACACTTACTTGCATGTCATTTCCTACTCTAACCTACTAAAGTATCTGCCCAATCAGGGGAAATCAAAAACCCAATGCAACCATGGAAGTAAATGGTTTCTTAAATGATTTTTTCTTACACTTCCTTTAAGCGGAAAGAAAAATTTAAGAAATGACAACTCACACTAGAAACTGAATCCAATCCCTCTGACGATGAACAAGACAAACTCTACCATCACTGATGATTCTAGCAGACTAGCCACAGGGTCTTGGAAAACATGAGAAGCTACCCCTTGTTGACTTGGAGAAAATAAAAGGTTTTTTCCTCTTAATGATTCCAACAATTTAGCAAAAGAATCTTCAAAAGCATGATTAGTTACCTTTACCTGATGATTGGAAAAAGGATGGAAGTAGTCTTTCAAAAACTGAGGTCTATCTTCAAAAGAAATGGGAGCAGTATGTTCATCAATCTTGTCATGTATATCCTCAATTGAGGTAATCATATTATTAATAGAAAATATGTTCACATCCCTCGGGTCTATAAAAAAATTATTTACTTTAAAATTATCTTGCAACCCTAGGTAGTTATCACCATGAATGGTTTCCCTATCTAAAGTTTATGTGCATGAAATTTCAAAAATATGTTCTTCACAATCTTCTTCATGAGATGAAAACTGAGGAAAAGAATGGAATGAAGAACAAATTGATTCAATATTATCATCCCTTTCTTGATCATTTGGAAACCGCTGAATATGTTCATCAAGCTCAAAACAACAAAATTGTTGTATATTTCTATTAGACTCAATAAATGAATCATGACCCTCTTGGGTTTCTATGTGAGGAAATTCAAATTTATGATCTTCACAAATTCCTTTCTGAATTGAAAAATTAGGAAAGGAAAAGAATGAAGGGCGATTAGAGTGACCATCTTCACATACATCTTGATCATTCAAAGACTCGCAAGACAACTACAAATTACTATCATAGAAATCCTGGTTGATTTCACTTTCACCTAAGGAGGAAACTACCATTTTTTGTTGGAATGAATCTTCACATACGGTTTCATAGATTTCATCCTCCATTACATCCTCATCACCAATATCAAATCCTATGGTTGAAAACATATTTTCAAGAATTCCACAAAAGTAATGGTTGCTTAACTGATTTTTGTTCACACTTTCTTTAAGTGGAAAGAAAAATTTAAGAAATGGCAACTCAAACTGGAAATTGAATCTAATCCCTTTGATGAAGAACAAAATGAACTCTACCATCATTGATGATTCTAGTAGACTAGCCACAAGGCCTTGGAAATCATGAGAAGCTACCCCTTGTTGACTTGGAGAAAAGAAAAGGTTTTTCCCTCTTAATGATTCGAACAAGTTAGCAAAGGAATCTTCAAAAGCATGATTAGTTACCTTTACGCATACACAACATTCTATTTCTCCTTTCTTGTGATTCAACAACTCACAATTCATTCATGCTCTAACATTTCAACTTATTTCATTATGGGAGCCTTTAAACCCTGGAATATCGTCCTTCGTAACACTTTCCAATGGAAAGGGTCCGATGAAGCTTTGAATCCTTCTGATGTTTGAAAATGACCTCAAACTTCCCTGTTTGTTACAAATTTGAATACTAACACTAAAATTGTTAACATTTTCAAAAAGATTGAAAAATACGAAAAAATTATTGTTATAATAGTTCGCTCCACGGGGATGCTACCGATATCGTCACTTTCTCTGATAATGTGATATGTGATGCCCTTGTGGACCTTGAATCGCCAATTGCGATCCGGGACTTCACTTAAGCATTTTTCCTCTTTGTTTTCTACTTTACCAAGGGAATCTTTGATTTGCTCTAATTTTGACCTGGAGGTCCATTTGGGGAGCTCTACATACCATTGGAAAATTGGTTTTGAACTCCAATAGATGGTTTCACCTGCAATATCAACTGAGCCAAACAATATAGACAAAAAAACCTCCCAACTTTGGATTGACTAGGCTTATGACTCGAGTGACTCTTTTGACATAAAAACTTTGCCTATTGGAAGGAATTGATCAATAAGATATACTGACACAAAAATCAAAATATGGAAGGCTGTAACTTGAGCATGTTCATGAAATTGTAATCTGCAAATCTGAAACCATACTTCCTGCACTAATTCAAAGACGCTTTCACAGACGCTTTCACACTGGAAACTAAAAACTGAAAATGGATGAAATGAAACCACTGAGATTACAAGTAGAAATAAGAACAACCGTGCCTAATTCATTTGGCCTATGAAGTCACTCAAACAATCAACAATAAATTGTGGTAAAACACAAACCTAATAATTAATAATAACTATCCCAATACAAATACTAATAATAATTAATACTAACTATCCCAAATATTTAATTTAAATAATTAAATTATAATAGAATTTTCTACTAAAAAATTATAAAACATATATATGAGTCCAACTGGGCAACCAGAACGGACCGAAAAATCAGCAACAGCTCACTGA
>APFE031656450.1:55945-110849 GCA_000404065.3 Pinus taeda
AGATCACAGATCAATACACCAGTATTTTGACGTGGTTAAAACCCTCAGAGAGGGAAACAGTCCACAGCCTGCGCCAACGTGGCTACTACAGGCAATTTATTAAAAAGAATGAAAATTTACATAAGCTTCTCTCATGCACGGTTAACCTACAAATGACCCTCCATGCGCTTTAAATAGAATTCATGGACCAATCGGGTGTCAAGCCACGGATCAAGTGTCGGTTATACCGAGGAGAGAATGAACCGTCGGATCACTACATATCGTGACCGTCAGATTGTAAGTTACAAAATGTACAACGGTAAAGAAACACACTTTACCTAACTCTATACTAGACCAAGTTATACTTAACTATTCCTACGTGTCGGAATATCCTAACAATACGAACAAGGTATTTCCACCTTGGAACATTAGACCTATTGACCATTTGATACCATGAATCCTTTCCTTTGACACAAATCATTCAGAATTGATCAAAGACTGAAATGTATTGTATTGTCCACCATTGAGTTCTTGAGCAACAAACTCAATAGTTATGTCATTGTTACAACTTAAACTAGTAGTTTCAAGATCAAACACAGTAACTATCGACTTCTCTTACCTATTGCCTATTCCCGAACATCATTATATCACAGAACTGAAACGTGCAATTAAGACCAAAACACACACAAAATAGTGATTATATTTGGTTGCACAGATAATTACTTAGGCAACCTGACATTTTACAGACTTGAGGAGGAACCATCCTACAAAATAGACATGCTATGAAAACCCTTTTTAACATTACCTTCATAATAATTTGTTTATAAAAGATTTGGTAGGTTCTCTATCGAGCTTTGAAAGCACTTCGAACTATGTTCACTCCCATTCTCAAATATCTCTATTGCCTTTGCAGACCCACTTTTAAGATCTATACACAAATATTCAACTAACTATTGGATAGATATATACTAACAAAATGGAGATTCTTTTGGACATATGTCTATTATTCCTAAAAACTATCTTACATTTTATTCCTAAAAATTATTTTACAATGATGAACCACACTAGTTGGTTCGAAACACGTTAGCAAAATTTTATTTTATGTGATTTTTACTGAAAAGACTCTTCTTAACTATTTTACATTTTAACTTGAAAAGAACCACTTGACTAAAATACCAACTCACTAAACAACCTAATAACTAAATTCTTTAAACACTTACATTAATTATATAATTTTATACAAAATCATATTAGAGAAATGTCTTTCCCTAAGTTGAAAAATTTTCGTGACCCTTTTTAAATCTAATTAAAATTACTCACTAAATATTAATGCTTTCGTATCAATTAGCCACCATCAAATAAAAAAACAGTATCATTTCATATTTGTAATAATTCAAACATACATATCATACATATCATTTCCTTAGTTATTTGAAATTACATTCCATAGATTAAATTTTAATTTAAATGTAATCAATTTCATTCTCAATTTAAACTCACAATTGTAACCATTTTCATCCACTTATAATCTCTAATACCTTTCTGAGAGAGCACATGGAAAAAAAATTGCAATATATATATTTTTAAACTTCCATTGGCATTTAAGTTTTATTAGTCCCTGCCCCTTCAGGGCTGGCAGGGACTATAGTAATCGATTTTTAGTCCCTGCATTAGTTTGACACGGTAATCAATAAACACATTTTAACTTAATGCAAAGTATTTTGATATGACACATTAACCAATACATTTTTTTTAATTTTAATTACAGTTTCTTGAAGTCTCTTGTGCTTTTAACCAATGAACGAAATCTTCGTCTTATTTGGCCTCAAATCGAGGTATACAGAATCAAAAGTTAGGAAAGAGTTCGGACAAGTGCAAGTGATTAAGACAAGATGTCACTTGCATGAAGTAATGCTATCTTTGCATTAGCATTAGTTTGCAACATTTAATGTTAAGGAAATGTTATGGCGTATCTTTGTTTAATGCGAAAGTAAGTGTATTTTTGTTAACACTTAGACACATGTTATGCCGTATATGTGTCAATCTTGGTAATTTACAGATCTCTAGTATAGGTGTCGATCAGCTCACACCGGAAGGGCTTACTATGCGCTGAGAAACCCTGAAGAAGGCCCAACTTGCACTTGCGCAGTTCAAAAGCTTCTTCATGGTAAGGTCTTTGCCCCCGTTGCATCCAGAGCCGCCTTCATGAGCGGTTGTTGTTGCTTCCTGCCTGGTGGGGGCAAGAATCCTGTACAGAAAAATGACGCTATACCACATGGGGCGCTCCTGCCCAACTTCTCTACATCACCGGTATTCAAGCCTGTAATTATTTGTGTCACTGGTATTCTCTGTAAGCCTGTAAGACCTGTAATTCTCTGAATCATGTCAGCTCAGTTATGTTTCTTTCAATCATCTTGTATTCTCTGTAACCCTGCAATCCTCTTGCAACTTAGTTATGTTTCTTTCAATCCTCTTGTAGCTCAGGTACGAGGCTCTGTATTCTATATTCTCTTATCACTCTCTGTAAGCACAGTTACAATATGATTGTTTTAATAGATACAAGTTTGATAAACTTAATTCCTAAAAAACATTGATGTATTACAATCACATTTATTTATGTTACTTTTACATTGTTGTTGTATGAATCCCAATTTTGGAAAAATATGTTCTCACAACTGAGCTTAAAGATGCATGTGCTCTTCTTATAGATTCTAAATATTATTCATTTTTACTGATTCAACCACGAAAATAATTGTTTCAGCATTATATTTACAGTGAAAATATAGTAATTTAGCTGATTTTGTTTGGATTATTAGGGACGTAGATTCTCTTAACTAATGTAAATACCATAAATCAAGAAAATCGAATCTCCATATCAAAGCAATAAGCTGGAAACCCACCTGCAACCATAGCACAACAACAAAATTTCAGGGCCAAAGTAATCATAACAATTTAAGGCATTTTTAACAACAAAATTTCAGCGCCAAAGTAATCACAACAATACAACAATTTAAGGCATTTTAATCTTCTGGTAGTCTATTCTTCCAATATCTTCCTTTTTCAAGGCTGGAACATCATTAACACCATCTCCTGTCATTCCATAGATTTGCTTCTCTTTCTGTAGCCGTCTAACTATCTAATATTTCTATTCTGTTTTCTTTGCAGATAAATAAATTCAAAGAAATGCAACCACGACATGTAAGAGACCGAGTATAACTATAAGACTGTTTAAATTTATTTATTTTTTAATGAAAATGGATTAAGTATCCTCAAGTATTTATGGCCAATCAAAATATTGAACCTGTAACCAGGATTTTAAATTAGTTAGGACAGGAAATTTCTCATCAAAATCTGGCCAAAATTATGCAAGAAATCTAACTATAAGAGTGATTAAATCTTTTTTTCAAGAAATCTAAGAGTTTTTAAGTCTTTTTTTAATATTACGGTTTAAACCAGGCGCTAGAAAATTCTTGGAAGCAATAATAATAACTAACCTGCAGAGACCTCCATTCGGATCCTTCCGGGGTTTTCACAGCAAAAATTTCTTCCAATCGCCTGGAAATTTCGCGCTCGATCTCTGCCATGCGGAAATGTGCTTTATCGACGGCCTCGTAATCCGGACGCTCTCCCAGGGACTGCAGCACAGATCTTGTCTGAACGACGTCGGAAACCGCGGCCGTCATTTTAGCCACGAGCTTCGGCTCCTGGAGCATGGGCATCTCTTTAAGCAGATCCTCGCCATGAGGTTCATTCGCTTCAAAATCTACTTTAATGGCGCTCAAAAACGAGGGTTTGGAGCTCAGCTTTAATGGCTGCCATAGGGGCCTCCGAGATAGAACGTAAGAAAGAAACGGGTGAATCTTCGAGTCGACTTCCATGGTTAGAGTGCTACAGATATTAGTGCATCCCCAATAGATTCGAGCTCTAAACCTAGCAGTGGCCAGAGTCCACCATGGTTTGTTTGAGCATGCCATAGCTTAGAAGCCTTAAGGCATGTTCGCCAAGTGGTGGAGCAGACAATGATACTTGGCACGCCGATTCTGGATCACTGTTTCCAAGCCAAGTAAGCCTGTTTTCTGGTTATTAATCAAGCAAGCCTCTCAAGGACGTGTAAATGGAGAAACTCAACTGGGTTGTTAATGCTGGACAAGAACAGGCCTTCTCACCGACTACAGCATCCTAGCAAGTAGATTCATTGTGATATATGCGGGGAACCAACACGTGTAATGCATGCAGGTGGTAATACGATGTTCTATTCGATTAAGACTTCTTTGACCGGATGCGTATCATTCCCATTGATTTAGAATTTAACAGAATCAATCATGCTAAAATGTTATTTTCATGTTTTCTAATACAAAATAAACAAGAAGATACACTTCGAACTTTCGTACAAAACTTCACATAATGTTAACATTCATCCAAATAATGTGAATTACTTTTAAATAAAAAATATCTGATCACTTGCGTTGGCAGGAGATTTTAATGTAATGCTGGCAAGGATGCCCAATAGTACACGTGCTCTCTTAAACAATTGAAAACCAACCTCAAAGGCTCCTCATGCTGCTATGAAATCTATGAATATATCAATATATCATCTAGGAATACCTGAACAAACTTTCAGCTTTTTCAAATTCACTGACCTGACCAATCGGCATGGCTTTTTGATTCGACCAGCCCAACCTCAGACAGACTACTTACCTTACTTTGGTTTACCAACAACTCTTTACCCATCGTCAGATCTAGACCTGCCCTGTCATGAATTGATTAGTGCGTGGATAATGCTATTTACCTTTATTAATTGCGCGAGATGAATCAACCTTTACCCTTACCTTTCTCTACTACCTGGTAGCATGTGAAAAAGCCCCACCCAATAAGTAACTAAAATGTTTAGTCAATAAGACAAGTCTTTGTGTCCTCCGGAGGCCAAACCCAACGTAATGAGGGCATATAGATAGGCATATAGATAGCTCGCTAGGTGGCTTAGATGGCTCTCTGGCTGGTAGTGGCTGGAACAGCTAGGCAAGGACTAGCTGCCATGCAGCCTGCCATATTTTTTTTTCATTCCATGCGAGACCCTTATTTTCTTATTTTTTTCATTCCATGCTGGTGTCTCACACGGACGTAATTTCTAACCCTTTTCTTGTGGAGCATAAGAAATTAAATTTAAACTTACAATGGTGACCATTTTCATTCACCCATAATCTCTAATCCCTTTCTTGGTTCTTGGAGGGCACATGGGAAAAATTTGCAATATAATTATTTTTTTTAAACTTCCCAACTTCCATTAGCATTTAAGTTTTATTTTCTTATTTTTTCATTCCATAAGTTTTATTTTTTTATTTTTTTCATTCCATCGGAGTGTCTCACAAAGGGGTAATTTCAAACCCTTTTCTTATGGAGCATATGAAATTAAATTTAAACTCTCAATTGTAACAGTGTTCATTCTCTTATAATCTCTAATAAAGACACATGAAATATATACATATAATTTCCATTGGCATTTAAGTTTTATTTTTTATTTTTTATTTTTTTCATTCCATGTTAGTGTTTTACAAAAGGGTAAAAATGAAGGGATCAAAGTCAAACTCAGTTTTTGCAAAAGGGATTTTTTTTTTTTTTCATTTCTATTTCATATTTGAGTGATTTACAAAGTGGTCAAAATTAAACTGGAAGTTTTCATGGCAATAGTTATGATGATGAGTATATTTATTTTGAAATTAGATTTTGGGATTTTAATTTAATTATCAATAATTATTATGTGAATGACAGGGATTTAAGTTTTATAGAATATTTTATAGTATTTTTAGTAGTATACACAAATTAAAAGTAGTGATTTATTTCCAAAGTAATTATGTTTTTTTTTTCATTTTTATTTAAATTTATTAATTAAAAAAATGATACATGAGTCATGATTTTTGGGTAATTGGCATGAAATTTAAACAAAACATATTTAGAAAATTAAAAATCTCCATAGTTAAGAATCTTGTTACATTGTTTTTTAATATATAACATTATTTTATATATTACTATTATTATTATTATTTAAATAAAGATAATTTAATTATTTTTATGTTTTTTTTTTTTTTATTTTAGCAATTTAAAATGTATGATTAAGTAAGTGTTCCCATATTTATTATGGATTGATACCTATTGATATTTACTAGTCATTTAATTTATATGGTTGCACTAATCATAATGTTGATGACTTTGTTTTGTAAGGTTTATGTTGTAATTTTTTACTTACAAAAATAGAAAAATCATTTAGGATAAATCTGTAGATAATTAGTTTAAAAGATAACTAGGTTTTAATATAGTTATTTGTATTTGAAATATTATTATGAAAAATTTAAGATAATTTTTTTGTAAGTTTGGTAGGACTACATATTCATCATGTCCAACTTCTCACTTCGGTTGGGGGATAGCACAAGATGCACAAGATTTGAACCCAAGATGCATAGGATTTGAACCCAAGATTTCCTATGCGGGGATACTTCATTTCCACGGCACGGCTATTGCCAATTGAGCTACCCCAAGTGAAGAAAATTTTAAGATAATTTAATGTCAATTTAAATTATAATTTTAAAAATATACTTTTTAAATATTTTATAACTTATTAAAATTAAATTAAAATTGTAATGTTAAATTATTGAAAATATACTTTTAAATATTTTCCATAAACATATTTAAAATTAAATAAAAAATTGTAATTTTAAATTATTAGATTTGTTTTGCAAAGATTAAAAACATTTTGTTTTAATATGTGTTCTAATAAAAAATAAATCAACACATTGTTGTTGAGAACTTTTGGAATATTGTGTGTATTGTTTGAAGAGCCCAACCTTTCATGTGAACATTCCACTCATCTTCAGAAAACAAACTGATCATAGGAAGTGTGCTTGACCTCAATATATAGTGAACTGAATGAAGAATTAGCTGTTAGAGATAGTAAGATTAAAGTATATTGGATGAATGATAATTTTGCCTAAACTGTAGAGAGAAATTTTTGAATTAATTTTTATATTTAATATAATTTCATGATAAATTAAAATCACGCAAATATAAATAACTAAAAGAATTGAAATGGTACAAATAAACTTTAAAATTTATTTTTGATTGGTCAAAATTCAAAAAGGGTGAAAAATATTAGAACTTAATATTATTTTCTAAGTTTAGACTTCTGTGATCCATATTAATAATAACAAAATCTTTCGGAAAAAATCATATAGGAAATATCCTCCACCTGTTTCGAACCATCCAGTGTGGTTCATCTTTAGGACAATATGATGAATTAGATCGAGACAATGAAATAAATAAATGAACAGAGCAACCATCCAGTGTGGCTCATCTTTAGGACAAGCTGATGAATTAGATCCAGACAATGAAATAAATAAATGAACAGAACAACTGACTAGCCATTAAAAAAATCTAATATTATTTATTGATTATGTCGAAAACCTAATTATAAGAAATAAATTAAATTGGAATAAAATTGGATACTCAAACATCATATGGTCAACATTTGGAAATAAATATTCCTAAGCTAGCTTTAAATCCGAGCCAAAACCACCTAATGCTCAATGTGGGGTGGCATAAAGACACAAGGGCCTGGTTAAACTATTGGGAGATCAACGAGAATGATGCATTGCAAAACATAAATAACATTAAAGATATTGTTACTTCTAAGTTCAAAGAAAAAATGTGGTGTGAGAAAGATTTAGCGGCTAAAAGAAAATTAAGTTATTATAAGAAGGTCATCAACCCCACCCTAGAAGATCAAAAATATCTCTCTATTTTAACTAGCTCAAAGAAGAAAATTAATATAACTTAGAACGAATTCTCATGAGCTCCATAGTGAAAGGTCGTTGGGCAGTTCCTAAAACGCCATGGATGGAAAGGATCTGCCATATATGTGAAAATAGGAACATCGAGGATGAAAACCACTTCCTCTTAGAGTGCCCCATGTACAACCACATTAGATCTCAGTTGCACAATCTTTGTTACAACACTGACCTTCCTAACCTTTTACAATGTCAAAATTATAGTGAGCTCGAGAGGCTTCTCTCCAAGCTTTTTGAACATAGGAATAAAATCTTAAATCAAAATAAATAATTTGTTTCTTTAGGTCGGATAGACCAATTTTTGGTCTTAGCGGACGTTAACCACCACCACTACCACCATCATCATCATATATATATGAATTAGTCAAAAACTAAAAGAAAAGACGGAGCAAACATAAAAATTAAATATGTTATTATTTTATAAATGAAATCAAAGACATAATATTTACAAGATTTAAAAAACATTATTAATGAGAAGAAAATTTAATACATAAATAAATTAAACGTGGAATTACAACATATAAATGTTAAAATGGGGAAAAGTAAGAGACAAAAGGTTAACCATTAGAAATAAAATTTTAAATTATTAAATACTTTAACTTTGTTAATTATGTCCAAAAATAAATAAATTGGAAAAGTAATTATGGTGTAACTCAAAGAAGAATTCCCCTCTTATGCTACATGTACTTTTAAGAGGATAGAAATAGCTTCTGCGATCAAATTGAAAACCAGTTTTACCGAGCTACAATTAATAATTAATTATGTGATAGTTACAATTACTTATATAATTAAGTGAACTGATAAAATTAGAGTACCAAAATTCACCCACACGAACCAATGTTCGCTGGGCATCCTAAAAAATATTTCTTGTTTTTAGCAACCATTGCTGCGCTGGAATGTTTTTTGGAGTAAAGTCACTGTTGTTAGGCTGCCTGCTCTCTTTACTTGTGAGTGCGCTCCACAAGACCAAGCAGGCCTGGATTATCAAATATTTTTTTGCCTGGCCATTGAAAATTTGGAGATTAGTGTTTGTTTTGTATGTCTGTCAATTTGCCTTTTCTGTAAATTTATAACGGTCAATTTCTTTTTAATTACATATTAAAAAAATTAGCAAAAGTTCTTGCTGTTTGATATTGAAATGTTTCACATTCTCCCTCTGAAGAAATCTTCCATCATGGCCATCAGAACACCGAATTTGTTCCTGTTTTGCAGTTTGTGTCTCATGCTCGTTGTTACAGTCCCAAGCCCAATGTTAAGTTGCAGCAGCTACATCCATCAATCTAAACTCAAACTCGCCTATTACGCTTATTGAGCAGAATGGCTCAGACTAAATTGGAACACTATTTTAACAGTGGTAATAAAATTATGTTTTCCATCGGGTAATTACTTTGTTTTGGTATTATTATTGCAGTTGGGCTGTGCGCATACTGATCACTTACAGCAAAACTCCATGGTGGGAATGTGAGAGCTGTTAGTTCCTATCTCTAGGAATGGTGCTGGGTGTAGCATATTGGTTGCTTTGGCATATTTGCAGTTTGAACAGTTTGAGATGTACACAAAAATCACAGCAAGAACTTTAGTATATTAAAATTGTTTAAATTTTCAATTGCTATGGAGTTAGTGGTATTAATCAATTAATTTTCAATTCAATAAAAGTATCATACTTGCATTTAAATGATCTTCATATTGAATATTATGTATTTTTTAGATCTGCTATTTATAAAACTATAAAAATCTCGAGAAGGAATCATATACTTCTCTAGATTGAGTCATTTAGTAAGATAGGCGATCAAAGTAGAGGAGACTCTATTTTTTCAATCACATTATCTTCTTATATATTCCCGCATATATGTATGGATGAGGATGACATCGCCGTACCTTCACACCATGTGCGCGTGGGTGACAAGCGGCCCTACTTTGTCCACGCGTTTAAGAAAGTAAAAACGCGTCTAAGCATAGTGACGAAAGGATACAGAGAAGGGCGAGGGTTGCATTTTATTTCGTTGACTGCCCGGCTGTGTATATTTCTGTGCTTATACATCTCTTCAAAATTGGGCATTTTTCAGTATAATCTTCTCCCGAATTAATTCACTCTGAAACTCTGAACCAAAGCTTTCCTTTCACGATTTCTTCAATGGCGGCCTCCACCTCCAGCGCTGGTGATTCGACCAACAATTATTGCTACGACGTCTTTATTAATCACAGAGGCCCCGATGTGAAGAAGACCTTCGCCAGCCATCTATATCGCCGTCTTATTTCCTATGGACTGCGAGTTTTTCTAGATTACCAAGAACTGCAAGGGGGAGAAGGCTTGACTTGTCAAATACATGGCGCTATTAGAAGTGCCTCTGTGCAGATTGCAATTTTTTCGCCCACCTATGCGGAATCGAACTGGTGTTTGGATGAACTCCTGCTCATGCTGGAATCGAGGGCTCCTATTATTCCAGTGTTTTACCATATCAGGCCGGCTGATATGCGGTGGACACGGGGCGAAGGAGTCTATGCTCGATCCCTGCGCAACCTCCAAAAAAAGAGAACGTATGACTCTCAACCGCGTTACAACTCCACAACTATTGAAAGCTGGAGAAATGCTCTTTCACGTGTTGCAGACGTAAGTGGGCTAGATCTGGAAGCGTTTAACGGGTGAGACCTCCAACTCTCTAGTCTCTTTTAAATACAAGGATGAAAGATGTAATATGTGCAACTTATAGATCTATTTATTTTTTGATATTTTTGTTTATTTTCTTGTGGATAACTAGTGACGAGGGGGAGCTGCTAGATAAAGTTGTTGAACGGGTGGTGAGAACGAATAAAAAAACACAGTTGAATGTGGCCAGATACCCCACTGGTTTGGATGAGAAAGTGAAAGATTTTGAAACGAAAGTATCACTTCAGCAGCAAAGCGGAAGAGTTCAGCTCGTTGGCATCACGGGCTTGGGTGGAGTGGGGAAGACAACGCTGGCTAAAGATCTCTTCAATAGGAAGAGTTCAAATTACAGTAAATCCTGCTTTCTATTCGATGTAAGAGAAAATGCTAAAAGCTCTTTACTTTCTTTGCAGAGAAAACTTTTAAAAGGCTTAACTCAATCTGATCTACAAATAGACAGCATTGATGAAGGTATAGAGATGCTCAAAAAACATTTCTCACTCATGTCTTCTCAAGTGTTACTAGTTTTAGATGATGTAGATCATGTGGAAGAAGTAGATGCGCTTTTGCCTGTTCCAGTCAGAGATGTGTTGCGCCCCAATAGCTTAATCTTGGTCACATCCCGTGACAAGAATGTGCTCTTAAGGTCAGGGGTACAAGAGTCAGCAATTTATAAGTTGACTGGCCTTAATACAGAACACTCCAAAGAGCTCTTCTGCTCGCATGCTTTCTGCCAGCCACATCCACTCTCCGGATTTGAATATATGGTTGACAAATTTTTAAGGGCTTGCGATGGATTGCCCTTGTCTTTAAAAGTTTTTGGGGCTCTTCTCTATGGAAACAACGATAGATCTTATTGGCAGGACGAATTGGACAGACTTGAACAAATACTTCCCTTTGAGATACAAAAGAGGCTTCAAATTAGTTTTGATGCACTTGAAAGAGACGAGCAAGATATATTCTTAGACATTGCTTGTTTTTTCATAGGAGAAAACAGGGATACAGCCTTAAGAATTTGGGACGGGTCCGGCTGGAAAGGCTCACGGGGATTACAAAGTCTCCTGAACAAATGTTTAGCAGAGCTGGACAATGGAAATAAGATAAGAATGCATGATCACCTTAGAGATCTGGGGAGAGATCTTGCAAAGTCACGACTACCCTGTAGTCTTTGGGGTAGGGCAAGGAACATGAATGATCTGTTGCAACAATCAGTAAGTAGTCAATCATTCAATCTTCTATGTTTACTTTTTGCATACACGCTTTTAATTCTTCAAGGGCAAGGAACATGAATGATGTGTTGCAACAATCAGTAAGGAGTCAATCATTCAATCTTCTATGTTTACTTTTTGCATACACGCTTTTAAGTCTTCATGATTTTTGAAAAATGAACAGGTGATAAAGGTGCGGGGAATCAAGATACTTCGCGCTGAATATGAAGACAATGATGAGGAATATGCATCCCTCGAACCCTACACATTCAGAGAGTTGCAACTTCTCGATATTGATCACGATGACCTGGAACCCGTTTTGAGGAGAGTTCAGTCTCCAAATCTCTTGTGGCTTTGCTGGGACAATTTTCCATACTCGTGTCTGCCTTCTTGGATTCCATTGAAAAATTTAAGGGTTTTAAAAATGGATGGGCTTGAATTAAAATCATTGTGGTTAGACGAACTGAAGGTAAATAGACTTTCCTGTTATGCAATAAAGTTTCAGTTTTACTTATGTTCTTAATATAGTACCAGATAGTCACGAACGGAACTTCTTTCTTCCGTATTCTATCAGTTATATTTTTTTGAGGAATCTTGGACTTATTTTGGCGTCTAATTTACCAAGAATCTTTGCAAGGATCGGTTAGAATCACTGTTTGAGTTCTGAACTTTTCACAGTTCAATCCTGTTTAAACAACAAATCCATGTAGACAGTCAAAACTCCTGTCTAAACAACAAAAATCAAAATCTGAAAATCTAATAGTTATAACTGTTATTTGTTATTGGTTGATGAGTATCATTCCTATCTTTACATTAATCAAGACACATAATTTATTGCAGGCACCTTTGCAGTTGCGAGAGTTAGAGATTTATGCTTCGCTCACTAATATTCCAGAGTCCATAGGGCAACTAAAACACCTGGAACGGATTGTAGTTACTTGTGGGGATTTTCTAAAACTGCAAGGAGAATTTTGTCATCGGCCTTCCTTGAGACATTTGCCAGAGTCCTTGGGTGATCTAACAAGTCTGGAACACATTGACCTTTCTTACTGCGGTAATTTGGAAAGGCTTCCAAATTCCTTCGGGAATTTAATTAAGCTTAAACATCTTAATTTAAAGTACTGCTCTAATTTAAGGTTCTCGAGCGGAAGTCTTGGAAATATCAGCACCCTTGAGTACATAAATCTTTACCGCTGTGACAAAATTGAAGTATTGCCTTCTCAGATTGCACATCAACGGTTCCTGGAGAATTTAAATTTGAACCTTAGAAACTTGAAAGAGTGGCCAAGTTCCATTGGAGTGTCCAGCGATTTGGAAAAGCTTGTATTAAAAACCCCTCTGCTGGAAACGCTACCCCCTTCTCTCGGAAGCGACTTCAGAAAGTTGAGGTATTTGGAGCTGCGGAGCTGCCAGAGTTTGAAACGTTTGCCAGATTCTGTCCGAATGTTAAATCAGTTGATTAAGTTTTTAGTCAAGGATTGTTCCTTACAAGAACTACCTTTTAAAACGGTTGAAGATGAAAGCAAAACATTGAGTACACGGTCGAAAAGGCAAAGGCAATGGAGTACTTTGGATTCCTCCATTGACGACTGTATGCTTGGGCTGCAACAGTTCCAACTGTTCAATACACAAATATTGGATGAGGTATCATTTGCTGAAGGTGTGTGCCCCACCCTTAAATATCTTGACATCCAGGATTGTAATGATCTCGTGGAGGTTGGAACATTGCCAAAAGCACTCACAAAACTGGTTTTGATTGGTTGTTCTAAATTGAGGAAGATAAAAGGGCTTTGTGGCCTTACAAAACTTCAAATTCTGAACATTAGCTGGTGCGAAGAAGTGGAGGAGCTACCCAGTTTTGAAACGTTGGTGTCTTTAGAGGAGTTGCAGGTATCTGAGTGTGTGAATCTGAAGAGCATACAGGGCTTGGAGCAGCTGACAAAGCTTCGAAAACTAGACGTTTCAAGCTGCTCAGAGCTGGAAGACCTCCCAAGTGTTGAATGTTTGAGGTCATTGGAGGTGTTGTGGGCATGCAGCTGTGTGAAGCTGAAGAGCATACATGGATTGGCCCAACTGACACAACTTCGAGAATTATACGTCTTTGGCTGCTCTAAGTTGGAAGAGCTGCCGGCTTTTGAGCATTTGTCTTCGTTGGAGGAACTGTGGGCATCTAGCTGTGCAAAGCTGAAGAGCATAAAGGGGTTGTGGCAGCTGACAAAGCTTCGAATACTAAATGTTACTGAGTGCTTTGATTTAGAGGTCTTGGATGGTGTGGAATATTTGACTTCCTTGGAGGAGCTATATGCCTCTGAATGTCCCAGGCTGCAGTGGGCTGAAGGAGTAGTGGAGCGGTTGAGCCAGAGATTGGAGGAAGGTAAGCTCGGCATATGAAAAGCAAAGGAGAGAAAAAGTGGTTTTGCGAGGAAAGCATATTTTTATTATCACATCCTTTCCGAGTCATACTGATCACTACAGGCTGCATATATGGCTGTTTTGTGGGCCTTCCAAGATTTGAATTAATTTCAGTATTTGTTTGTTTTCTTTCTTAGAGGAATGTAGTGCAATAACAAATAACAGCTCTATACAAGTTCTGTAAACTGTCTGTGCAGAAAAAAAGTTGTTATATAAAACGGTTCAGTAGATTACAGAGTTTGAGATTACATGTTCACCAATTTATATATATTTAAAATGGCAGTTCCAATAGGATGAAACATAAGTAAGAATATTATTATTCTGCAAATATAATGGAAAGAATCTATTTATTTATATACAATAACTATTGGATATCTCTGCCAGGGCACAACTTATTCTCTATCTGTACACCTATGGACTTTTTAGGAAAGCTAATGTGTGCGCAGTGTTGCGTTTATATTTTTAGCAAGGAACATCTGTCGGTAGTGTTGAATTTTTACTTATAAATCAGCAAAGTTAATGTTTCGTAAAGGGATGAGATCTTCTATAATAAATTAGAGTTTATAGGATATTATTTATTTATTACTATTTTGTAATAATGTAAATATATACAAGATCAAAAATAAATATCATGTTTTGAAGTATAATAAGTTACACAATTACATGTTCTCATACAATTTTTATATATATTGTGTTTTTACTTGACCTATCATGTTTTGAAGTATAATAAGTTACACAATTACATGTTCTCATACAATTTTTATATATATTGTGTTTTTACTTGACCTTTTTTTGGAGTCATAACAGAGCACTTTTTTTCAAATATCTTTATGTTCAAAATTTAAGAACCTCAGTACTGTCACCATATTAAACAAAAAAATACAAAAACGGTCTTCGAAACTTTGAAATTAAGGGTCATAACACTTTAAACTTAGGTTTTGATATACCTTGGGCATTGTAACCAGGGTTGTGCATGACAAAAGCATATTAAATTGTTCTGCATGATAGGATGACTCCAGTCGAAAAAATAGGTTGTTAGCTTAGTTCCATGGGAACCACTTTGACATGTAGGGAACTCGTTCCAGTGGTTCTTGCATTTCCGAGAGCTTTGGAGCAACACGTTTCGATTTCCTAAGGCATGACAACAGGAGCAAGGTAATGTTTCTGGAACTCGGAGGGCGCTAACCAGGGAACTTAGGAGTGGTTTTTTCAGTGTTTCCAACTGTGGGAATGGCCACGTGTGCCCTCCCTATCAAGGAGTGTCCACAAATATTATGTCTTTGCTGTTAATCAGGGATGTGCTTAAGCAAATCCGATCTATGTTGCAACTTTACAAACTATAAATTTATATACTATGTTGCATGAGCTTCAATTCTAGTTCGACACAAAAGGTAAGCACTTTACAAATTCACTAAAAGGGCGAGATCATTCTCCATGATCCTTGCATTTTCCCTCTAGTGGTCGCTCCTCATTGCTTGAATCGTGACTTAGCTCCACTAGTTGTATTCCTTCCCCATGTTTTCCACCAATCTACATCAAGCTCCTATTTCATTCTCCCTGGCCAAAAGCATAGTCTTCCCTTTCTTTGGATATGCTTGAATCTAATTTTGCCAGTTTTTGTGTTGTAGAGGAGCTCCTGTTAGTTTTGGTACACTAAGTAGAAGCCCACTGCACTAAGTGAGAGATCATGGATATTTTTCCACCTCTTTTAGCAATCAAATCCATGCTTCAGGCTTGCAGGCAATATGTTTCTTTTCAAATAAAAGGCCATTTGCTAACACACTTCCCTCAAAGAGAACCATTGGAAACCTCTTAACAATATACAAAAACAAGGTCAGATAGAATGAAGCTCGCCATCATCACCCAGAGTTGGATCACAAACTCTTTGATCTCATTATCATCAAAATCTGAAGTAGCGTTTTTTTTGTTCTAGCTCCTATATTGATTGCATTCCATAAGATGCTTTCTCATGTACTTATTCCATTCCATAAGATCCTTTCTCCAGGACTTTGCATGGCTCCATGGGCCATCCAAATAATTCTGGATCAATGGAATATTTGATTGTTAGTGAATCAACACTTCTCTTTACAATTTATAATGCCTCTTCGTATGGAAACACAACCTCACAACTGTGAAGTGCCTAAATGGAATCTTTACAACTTCAAAGAACCACTTGATTTTAGAATATTTGTCTGAGCAATCAAATTCCCTTCCCCATAGTCATTTGGAGGTATTCTACATGAAGCTATATAACACACCACTCTTCTTCATCATCCTGAAAACTCTTCAATAAGCCTTTTCAAATGCTTCAAAATTGTTTCTTCTCTCATTCTTATTCCATTCCTTACATAATCAGCCTCGAGATTTTCCTATTTCATTATTTCTAAAGTCACTGTCACAATTATCTGTAAATCCTAAAAGCAATGAACAAGGTCATAATAGTTGCTACATTTAATGGCTCTCCATAAACTAAAGTGCCTTTCAAATCTCTCTTGTTGCATAAAAATTTGTCTACAATATACTAAAATTTATGGCTTTATTCTTGCATCCGAGTGTTTACAGACCCTCACAAAGTGTGTATGCCATGGACTGCTTATTTCTCCAACCTCTAAAAATATTTTCTACAAGGTTGAGTTATTTCTCTACTTATATCAAAAGTTAATTTACAAGTTTAATAAATATGAGAATTTTAAATTATATGATTGAAAAAAAAATATTTTTATATTTTTAATATTTTATTATATGATCAGTGATTCCCTGTAAATTTTGGAGAAACTTCTAGCTACCCTTCAATTTATATAGTTGCATTAGGTAGAATATATTACTAACTAATATGAAATAAGTGTGAATAATTATAAATACTATATGTGGGTTGTTGTTGTCATCGTTGTTTTTTTTTGTGTAACATTATAAATTCATTTTACCTATCTAGATGAAAAATTGATAAATGTTTATTTGTTGAGTGGTATTTAAAGTCTTCATTTTAAATTTATTGAAGTTTATAAAGTATTATTTTTAATAAATAAATTCATTAAAATGTAAAATACATAATCTATAATAGGATGTTAAAATGTACATTTAATTATCTTAGATATGGTGTTATTCTAGGTGAATGGGGGACTTGCAGACTGTGCCCGCCACCGTGCGGAAAGGAATGCAATAAATGACAAGGTGGGGTGGCCACCCCATGCATGCTTAAGCATGCAAGCCAATGACATTTCATCACCATTGGCATACAAATATCAATGAAGGAAAGAAGGGAATTGAGACCAAGGGAACTAGGGCTCTATAAGGAAAAAGCTCGAGGTTATGAGTAAGGAGGCTTGGCCTACTGCATGTAAGAACTTTGGGGTGGATAGAAGCAACTAGCTCCAATGAAATTGTGGGTTTAATAGGTGGTCCTTCTTTTGAGCACCTGTGGAATATCCTATTAATACATCGACGCTAAGTGTGGGCTGTGGCCCGCAGGGAAAATTTTAAGGATGGAAAAGTATCTTGAAGTTTAAAACATTGGCGAATCTCACTAGTCCCTAATATGCAAATTATAAAATGTTTATTGATGTATTTGTAAAATTATTCAAATTTATAATTATTTTCTATATACTCTCTATATAATGTCGACGATTTTTAAGGTAAAGTAATTTTATATTATAAAATTTGGGTGAATCATCTTTATAAAAATTGGAAATTGGTGAATCTTTTTTTTTGGAAAATCATGGAAAATTAGCCCACCTGCGAATATTAGCCCTTAAAATTTTCCATGGTTGTGGGGGAGAGATTTGGTTGATGTTATTGTGAGGTTTGGCAATAAGAACATTCACTAGGAGAACTAGAAACTCTATGGACGTCAATCATAGTGTTTCAGAAACTATCATTGTAGTTGGCATGGAGGACACCTCTTTAGTTTTGGTTGATGTTATTGTGAGGTTTGGGGATAAGAACATTCGCTAGGAGAACTAGAAACTCTATGGACGACGTGTTGGAAGTAATGCTTCCATGTAATGTGTGAGTTGTCATTGTGAGTCCCTATGTGTCAATATAGAAGTAGTCAGTTTCTTATGTGTGAATTGTAATAGCTATCTAGATGTGTTGTTGTTAGTGATCTAGATACTATAAATATATAACATTTGATATCAATAAAATACATTGTGTTTGGTATTGTGTTTAATGAATCTCTTTTCTTTCTCTTTATTTTCTAATATGGTATCAGAGCTAGTTCTGGCTTGACTCCCTCAAGGGAGGGCGAGGAAAATGTGAGAAAGCCCTGAATCTTATTCCTATAAATAAATAGGGTAGGATATTGTGTTGTGTGAGTAAATTATATTATTTTTTTGTAAAACTATTCACGGTATGTTTGAGCTAGATTGGTTGTGTTAGGTTTTATAGATTTGAATGTTGAATTCTTTTTGAAGTATTGAGTTGATTCGTGGTGGGTCTTCGAAGAATATTTTTGTCAAAGGTTCCCTATGCAGCTGCAAACAATTCGATACATGAAGGGATTTGTTGTTGTGCTGCTTCTGCTACAATGTGATTGCGTTCGCAACAAATGGGTGGCTTTGCTCATTCGATGCCAAACTGTGATCTCAGGTCAGATGTACGAAATGTTTAAGATAAGACCTGACAGCATAACATTGATTCCCGCGGAACCCATATTTGTGATGCAACTGTGGGAAAGTGCGTTAATAAGGGTGAAGTTGAGGAGTTCATGATGAATTCCGCTGAAGTATCACTTCTCCCGCACTGTGAATTCTTCAACGCGTAAATCTGGACAACAGTGATAGCAATCGTTCTTTAATGAGCAGTGAATGATGCGCGGAGAAGATCTGGCATATCAATAATGGAAAACTCATTTAGATGGAGGTTTGATCTTGTTGGAGGGCGTAAATTGCAGTGGGCGTGAGAGTGAATGGAGTAATTAAATATTGTATTCACTTTATGCTGCATTCGTTGACTTTAAAGGTTTGATTTTATTAAAGGAATCCAATTTGTAGGCGAAGACTAATGTGTGTGCATGGTTTAAGGTGACATAAGGGATTAAAGATTAATTTTTTTTTTTTTTTTTTTTTTTTTTTTTTTTTTTTTATGGTAAATTTTTTTGTGGTGAATTTTTTTTATGGTGCATGAAATAAAGTTGTGATGATTAGTTGGTATGTATTAAAAGAAAAAAAAGTTGTTGATCAAAATCAAATGATACAGAACCACGAAGAACATGTCAATTATTCAACAGATTAATGTGACCTGTTGTGCTCCAGGAGCATTAGTCACAGGTAGTTCTTAATAAGGTCAAGCTAGTGTGACCCGTCGTGCTTCGTGAACGTTAGTACAGGTTATTTTATAAAGTCAAGTTGTAGAATTGTATGTTGAAGACATTCTGTATCCAGAATTCTATCCTAGATAACTGATGAAGGCAGCGGTGGGTCGTGGATTCACAGATGGTGGCAGTTCCATAAGACGGTTCAGTATCGAGACTGACCCGTTGTGCTCCGAGAGGTTGAGAAGTGTCAATTATGCAAAGTTCATCAACGATGGTCAGAGGTAGTTATATTTTAAATGGAGGTCAAGTGACAGCTCGAAGATGTGGTGGTGAAAGAGCGGCGTTTGTGAGATTCCAGAGTAGATGCGGGTGCTGATGATGACCATATCAGGCAAATTTGACAAAGATTATTTATTGTTATAATGTGGGTTTTTTATATTTTCTACATGTAAGCATTAGGGAGGGTGTTGGAAGTAATGTTTCCATGTAATGTGTGAGTTGTCATTGTGAGTCCCTAGTTATCAATCTAGAAGTAGTCAGTTTCCTATGTGTGAGTTGTAATAGCTATCTAGATGTGCCATTGTCAATGATCTAGATACTATAGATATGTAATCTTTGATATCAATAAAATATACTATGTTTGGTGTTGTGGTTAATGGATCTCATTGCTTTCTCTCTATTTTCTAATATGTCGATCATAGTGGTTCATAAATTATTAGTGTAGTTGTCATGGAGGACACCTCTTTAGTTGGTCGTCCTTGACACAACAAGTTTATTGCATTCTGGGCAACTCATAATCCCCTTAGTACTTTTCATCTTGTTGCTGGTATTTTGCTTGGTTTCTCGTTTTGGCTCCTGAGCTTGGCTTTTGGTGGTGACTTATGGAGTGGAATTATAGTGTTGGCACTAAAATTATATCTTTAGGTCAATTGTAAGAGTGGGGTTCAATGTTAGGTGGTTTAAGTAGAAAGGGGATTACCATCCTACAAAGTCGACATGCTATGAAAACCATTTTTTTTCATTAAGCTTCATAACAATTTATTTACAAAGGATTTCACACGTTCTCTGCCGAGCTTTGAAAGCTATTCGAATTATGTTCACTCTCATTCTCGGGTACCTCTATTGCCTTTTCAGAGCCACTTTTAAGTTCTATACACAAATATTCAACTGGCTATTGGACAAAAATATCCAAACAAAATGGAAATTCTTTTAGACATTTATCCATTATTCCTAAAAACTATCTTACATTTTAGCTTGACGTTTGTGATTTTTATAAAGACCCGTTTAACTAAAATACCAAGTCACTAAACAATCTAACAACCAGATTCTTCTAAACACTTAAATACTTACCTTAATTACATAATTTTATACAAAATCATATGGGGAAAAATTCCTTTCCTAAAAGTGTTAATGCTTATGCATCAATTAGCCACCGTCAAATAAACAATATTGTGTTATTTCAAATCTATAATAATTCAAACATATTTATTATTTCCCTAATTATTTAAAATTACATTTCATAGATTTAAATTAAATTTATATTCAAATGTAATCATTTTCATTCACTTATAATCTCTAATCCCCTTTTTGAAGGGCACACGAAGGAAAAATTGCAATATTTATTCTTTTTAAACTTCCATAGGCGTTGAAGTTCTATTTCATAACTTTTTCATTCCATGCGAGTAAGTGACAAAGGTGTTAAAGTCAAAGTGAAGCTTTTCGGGTAAAAATGACAAATTACAATTTTATTTTTATTTTTTTTATTTTTTTTCACTTTATTGATATTTAAGTTAAATTTTTTTTTTCCTCGTTTGAGAAGTTCTTTTTTTATTTTAAGGTTTGAGTACTCATAAAACTAGCAGTGAAAGTTGGGAAGTTTCACGATAATGAATTAGTGTAATAAGTATATTTATTTTGGAATTAGATTTCAAAAATTTATTATTATAATTTAAGATTTAAATTTAATAGAAATTTATTTATAATATTTTTTTTAGTAGTTATACAAATTAAAAGTTGTGATTTATTTTTTAAAATTGGTTTGTTTTTATTACTTTTATTTATTTTTATTAATTAAAATAATGAAGTTATGAGTTATGATTTTTGAGTTGTGTTAATATATTATAATATCTTTATTTTTAAGGTCAAGCCAATATTTATTTTTGGAATTAGATTTCAAAATTTTTAATTTAATTATTTTAAGAACTTAAATTTTTATAGAATATTTTATAACTATTTTTAGTCAGTATTACAAATTAAAAGTTGTGATTTACTTTTTATATTGGGTTATGTTTTTTTCTTTACTTTTAGAATTTATTTTTTATTAATTAAAAAATAAGTTTATGAGTTATATTTTTTGAGCTTGTTTGTAATAATAATAATACTAATATAATATCCATCTTTTAAGGTCACAAGCCAAGCCAGACACCAAATTGGTGTATGAGACCCCCTTGTTTGTGGGACAAGGGACCCACCTCCGCGCAGCGATTTGACTGCTAAGTCTACGAAGGCATACGCATACATACTCTACCCCCACCCCCTTCTGGTTTTGAACCTGTGACCTCTTAGGAGGAAACACATGCTCTTAACCATTAGGCCCACTCAAGCTGTATTATAATAATATCTATTTTTAAGGTCACAGCCAAGCCAGACACCAAATTGGTGTGTGAGACCCCCTTGTTTGTGGGACAAGGGACCCACCTTCGCGCAGCGATTTGACTGCTAAGTCTACGAAGGCATACATACTCTACCCCCTTCTGGTTTTGAACCTGTGACCTCTTAGGAGGAAACACACTACAAAGGCATACATATTCTACCCCCTTCTGGTTTTGAACCTGTGACCTCTTAGGAGGAAACACATGCTCTTAACCATTAGGCCCACTCAAGCTGTATTATAATAATATCTATTTTTAAGGTCACAGCCAAGCCAGACACCAAATTGGTGTATGAGACCCCCTTGTTTTTGGGACAAGGGACCCGACCCCCTTGTTTTTGGGACAAGGGACCCACCTTCGTGCAGCGATTTGACTGCTAAGTCTACGAAGGCATACATACTCTACCCCCCTCTGGTTTTGAACCTGTGACCTCTTAGGAGGAAACACATGCTCTTAACCATTAGGCCCACTCAAGCTGTTATTCATAGGTCATGATATTGTAACAAACCTATTTACAAATTAAGATTTTTTTGCTATGAATTTCTATAGTTAAAATTTTGTTGCATGTGTGTTTTTTAATATAATAAATGTATTTCATATATATATTAATTTTTTATCAATTAATATTAATTTTATCTATTTTAAATAAAATTATAATTTAGTATTTTAATATAGTTTTTTCATTATTAACATGTATGCTAATGATAAAGTAAGTATTTGGATACTTTATTATGGATTAGATTACTTATTGATAATTTTTAATCAATTTAATTCTATATAGCTATGCTTAATCATAATCTTGATAACTTTGTTTTGTAAAATTTATGTTATAGTCTTTTAGTTACAAAAATAAAAATAAAAAATCATTTAAATTAAACGTGTAGATAATTAGTTTAAAAAATAATTAGGTTTTAATATAATTATTTGTATTTCATATATTATGATGAAAAATTTTAAAATAATTTAATGTGATTTAAATTATAATTTTAACATATACTTTAAAATATTTTCTTCCATTATAAATAAAATTACAAAATTGTATATTTTAACTTATTAAAATGTCTGCTAAGATTAAAAAACATTTTTTTAAGTAAAAAAATAAATCAGCGGCCCATTTAATATATATATTGAATCCTCACCATTCGAATCTTTTAAAGAAATTCGAAAAATTGTCCAATGAAATCTGTACTTAATCTCTACTTAGGTAATAGAAGATAAACGATCCACATATATATACTTAATCTCTACTTAGGTAATAGAAATGTTAAACCTATATTCCCGCATATCTGTATGGATGAGGATGACCTCGCCGTACCTTGACACCATGTGACCGTGGTAGCATTATATTTCGTTGATCGCCTGGTGGCCAATAAACGAGAGGGGGAGGATTTTTTGAGCTGGTCATGGTTAGATGAAAGATAGAGCAGGAGAAAAACTTAATGTTCTCGGTAATCATCATTATTATGGGGTAAAATTCTTTTAACACAAGAAAATTGTACTATTTTCAAAATAATGTTAGAGAGACTAATTTAGAAGGAGAAAATTGGTTTCAAAAGTTTCAATAGTGATGAGTTAACAAATATAATTCAAAGTGCACTTGAGAAGTGCAAAAGAGCAAAAAATAGGAAATCAGAATCAAATTGTTTCCCTTTAAATGTTTAGTTTAATGAGGAATGCAAAATGACAAGGAGAACCTTGAAAAATGTAAACAAGAAGAAGATGAATGTAAAGTTATATAAGCAGATACTAAAAAGTAAAAAAGACGAGTTCATGCAAACAAGGCGATAAGAGTTAATATATCTAAGCAAAAATAACCCAAAGCTTTTCGAGCAGGAACTTCAACCAAGGAAGAAGCAAATCGAAAATAATATCACAGCCCAACAATGGTTTGAATATGCAAAGCAACTCTATGAGAAAGAATAAGAGGCGGAGCCTCCCTCCAGGATTAACACAACTACAAAGTTCTTCGTGTTACAAGAGGTGGAGATTGGAATTAAGAAGCTAAAAGCAGGAAAGACAAAGGACTTGGTTGAGCTTCAAGCAGAGTATCTAAAATGGGGAATGAACACTCTTGCATCGCACATCATGGAAATATTTAACAACGTCATCCAGTAAGGATTCCCAGGGGACTGCACAAGTAGCCTAGCAATACCCCTTTTTAAAAGTGGAAACATTAATAATCCTTCCAATTATAGAACCATTATGATCAATCCTTCGTTTGCAAAGCTTTTAGGCAACACGGTCGAAAATATAATCAGTAAGTGGGCAGAAGTAAAAGAAAAGAGGGCAAGAGGACAAGCGGATTTTAGGCCGAAGCATTCTACAATGGATCATGGTATCATGTTGAGACACATTGTTGAAAAAGTTTGGGAGAACAAAGAAGAAGCATTTTGATGCTCTATTGACTTCAACAAGGCATTTGACACAATCCCTAGAGATAAGTTGTGGCGTAGAATGGAAGAACTTGAAATTCCTTTGCTATATAGAGTTGTTGTCCATAGACTTTATGAAGAAGTGAAAGCAAAATTGGAACCTTAGCGGGTATTTCAGAAAGCTTTAGAAGTGACATTGGAGTAAAGCAAGGTTGCCGTCTATATCCTACTCTTTTTGGCTTATATATTGATAAACTGGAAGAGTGGATAAATCAGAGGGGTGGAGATGGTGTTCGGTTGGGGGATTTTTTGATAAAGCTTCTTTTATATGTGGATGATCTTCTATTGATTTCCAAATTGACCCATGGATTGCAAATGCACCTATATGCCCTTCAGTTTTTTTGTAGAGAAGTGGAGATGCAAGTCAATATTAGCAAGACCAAATTAATGTTTTTCTCTAATAAAAGGAAGTAGAGCCAACATACATTCTTCTTTGAAGGCAACATTCTTGAAGAAGTAAATGAGTACAAGTATCTCAAGATTGATTTCAACAACAAACTTAATTGAAAGCATTGCAAATATAAGAGAATTTTAGGAGAGTGGAAAACATTATATGCTCTTTAAAACAGATGTAGAGAGGTAGAGTTATGGGATTGGAAAACGACTTAAATTCTTTTTGGACTCTTAGTTTGTCCAATGATGTTATATGGGTGTGAATTGTGGGCTAGCAACACCCCCATCTCAAAATGGAAACAAATTGAGAAAATCCAAAAATACTTGATCATGAGCAAGTACAAAATAAAAAATTCAGTGTCTTATGAGATAATGTTAAGTGAAACATGAGCAACTCCCATCGAAGCAATTGCTATGGTATGACTCATAAGATATTTAAAAAGAATTGAGCAAATGGGACTAGGCAGATGGCCTAATGTTATCTTCAATGAAGGCATTAGTGAAAGAAAGAAAAATGGATGAAACAAAACTACACATGCATATAAAAATTGAATATCTACCTCAATACCTATCGCACAAATAGCAAGGAGCTAAAATATTTTGTTATGGAGAAGTTTCGTAAACACGGATGGGGAAAAGGGTTGTGTAGAAAGAAGAAGTACTACATTGAGGAATTCAACCCTATGTGTGATCTACAACAAAAAGAGTTCATCAAAGCTAGCATTTTGTGGAGGGCAAAGGTTTTTATTGCTCAATTAAAAACCAACTTGCATCAACTTAGGTGTGAAACAGGACGAAAAAGATCTAAAGAATTTTGGGAAGAACATGTGTGTACATTTTTCACGTCTGGGATAGTGGAATTGGAAAAACATTTCATTTTGGAATGTGATGCATTCAAAGACATCAGAGAAAGTTATGGGAATATGCTAGCATTGGTTTCTTGGCATTGTCTTTTTAGTTGGGCCAGCTCATCATCAATTTGAACAAGAAAATGATTGAATTGCAAAAGACGAAACCTCAGGAACTAATAGTCCCATAAACTATTTTTAGTCTCATAGACGTTAGAATATCATTTCATTTTTCTTCAAATATTGTTGGGAATTTTTCAGTATAATCCTCTCCAGAATTTATTCGCTCCTCTGCAACTCTGATCCAAAGCTTTCCTTTCACGATTTCTTCAATAGCTGCCTCCACCTCCAGCGTTGGTGATTCAAGCAACACTTTTTGATGCGATGTCTTTATTAATCATAGAGGCTCCGACATGAAGAAGACCTTTGCCAACCATCTATACCATCGTCTTATTTCCTAAGAACTGCGATTTTTTCTAGATTACCAAGAACTGCAAGAGGGAAAAGGCTTGACTTGTCAAATACATGGCACTATTAGAAGTGCCTCAGTGCATGTTGCAATTTTTTCTCCCACCTATGCGGAATCAAACTGGTCTTTGGATGAACTCCTCCTCATGCTGGAATTGAGGGCTCCTATTATTCCTGTGTTTTACCATGTCAGGCCGGCTGATATGCGGTGGACACAAGGAGGAGTCTATGCTAGATCGCTTCACAACCTCCAAAAAAAGAGAACGTATAACACTCAACCGCATTACAACTCCACCATTATTGAAAGCTGGAGAAATGCTCATTCACGTGTTGCAGATGTAAGTGGGTTAGATCTGGAAGCGTTTAATGGGTGAGACCTACAATTCTTAGTCTCTTTTAAATACAAGGATACAAGATGTAATATGTGTATCTTATGGATTTATTTGTTTGTCTGATATTTTTGTTTATTTTCTTGTGGATAACTAGTGAAGAGGGGGAGATGTTAGATAAAGTTGTTGAACGGATGATGAGAAAGAGTGAAAAAACACAGTTGAATGTGGCCAGATACCCCACTGGTTTGGATGAGAAAGTGAAAGATTTTGAAAAGAAACTATCACTTCAGTAGCAAAGCGGAAGACTTCAGCTCGTTGGCATCATGAACTTAGGTGGAATGGGGAAGACAACGCTGGCTAAAGATCTCTTCAACATGAAGAGTCCAAATTTCAGTAAATCCTACTTTCTATTCGATGTAAGAGAAAATGCTAAAAGCTCTACTTTCTGTGCAGAGAAAACTTCTAAAAGACTTAACTGAATCTGATCTATAGATAGATAGCATTGATGAAGGTATATAGATGCTCAAGAAGCATTTATCATGTAGGTCTTCTCAAGTGTCACTACTTTTAGATGATGTAGATCATGTGGAAGAAGTAGATGCATTTTTGCCTGTTCGAGTTGGAGATGTATTGTGCCCCAATAGCTTAATCTTCGTCACATCCCATGAAAATAATGTTCTCTTAAGGTCAGGGGTACAAGAGTCAGCAATTTATAAGTTGACTAGCATTAATACAAAACACTCCAAAGATCTCTTTTGCTCGCATGCTTTCTGCCAGCCACATCCACTCTCCGGATTTGAGTATATGGTTGACAATTTTTAAGGGCTTGCGATGGATTTCCCTTGTCTCTGAAAGTTTTTGGGGCTCTTCTCTATCGAAACAACGATCAATCTTATTGGCAGGACGAATTGGACAGACTTGAACAAATACTTACCCTTTGAGATACAAAGAAGACTTCAAATTAGTTTTGACGCACTTGAAAGAGACGAACAAGATATATTCTTAGACATTGCTTGTTTTTTCATAGGAGAAAACAGGGATACAACCTTAAGAATTTGGGATGGGTCCAGCTGGAAAGGCTCACAGGGGTTTCAAAGTCTCCTCAACAAATGTTTAGCAGAGCTGGACAATGGAAATAAGATAAGAATGCATGAGATCTGGGGAGAGATCTTGCAAAGTCCCGATTGTCCTATCGTCTTATGGTTAGAGCAAGGAACATGAAAGATTTTTTGCAACAATCACCAGTAGGTAGTCAATCATTCAATCTTCTATGTTTACTTTGCATGCAGGCTTTTAATTCTTCATGGTTTTTGAAACATGAACAAGTGATAAAGGTGCGGGGAGTAAAGATACTTCGTGGTGAATATGAAGACAATGATGACGAATATGCGTCCCTCACTTCCTACAAATTCAGAGAGTTGCAACTTCTCGATATTGATGACGATGATCTGGAATCCGTTTTGAGGAGAGTTCGGTGCCCAAAACTCTTGTGGCTTTGCTGGGACAATTTTCCTTACTCGTCTCTGCCTTCTTGGATTCCATTGAAAAATTTAAGGGTTTTAAAAATGAATGGGCTTGAATTAAAATCATTGTGGTCAGACAAACTGAAGGTAAATAGACTTTCCTGTTATGCAATAAAGTTTCTAGTTTTACTTATGTTCTTAATATAGTAACAGATGGTCACGAACGAAACTTCTTTCTGCCGTATTCTATCAGTCATATTTTTTTGAGGATTTTTGGACTTATTTTGGGGTCTAATTTACCCAGAATCTTTGCAAGGATCGGGTAGAATCATAGTTTGAGTTCTGAACTTTTCACAGTCCAATCCTGTTTGAACAATAAAAACCCTATTTAAACAACAAATCCATTTAAACAGTCAAGTCTTCTGTTTAAAAAACAAAAACAAAAAATCTGAAAATCTAATAGTTATAACTGTTATTTGTTATTGGTTGATGAGAATCATTCCTATATTTAGATTAATCAAGAGACATAATTTATTGTAGGCACCTTTATAGTTACGAGAGTTAGAGATTTATGCTCTGCTCACGAATATTCCAGAGTGCAGAGGGCAACTAAAACACCTAGAACGGATTGTAGTCATCTGTGGGGGGTTTTTTACAATTGCAAGGAGAATTTTGTCATCGGCCTCCCTTGAGACATTTGCCAGAGTCCTTGGGTGATCTAAAAAGCTTTTAACACATTGACCTTCCTTACTGCGGTAATTTGGAAAGGCTTCCAAATTCCTTCGGAAATTTACTAAGGTTAAAAATCTTAATTTAAAGCACTGCTATAATTTAAGGTTCTCGAGCGGAATTCTTGGAAATGTCAGCACCCTTGAGTACATAAATATTTACCGCTGTGACAAAATTGAAGTATTGCCTTCTCAGATTGCACATCAACGGTTCCTGGAAAATTTAAATTTGAACCTTAGAAACTTGAAAGAGTGGCCAAGTTCCATTAGAGTGTCCAGCGATTTGGAGAAGCTTGTATTAAAAACCCCTCTGCTGGAAACACTACCCCCTTCTCTCAGAATTGACTTCAGAAAGTTGAGGTATTTGGAGCTGCGGAGCTGCCAGAGTTTGAAATGTTTGCCAGATTGAGTCTGAATGTTAAATCAGTTGATTAAGTTTGTAGTCAAAGATTGTTCCTTACAAGAACTACCCTTTAAAACGGTTGAAGATGAAAGCAAAACATTGAGTACACAGTCGAAAGGAAAAGGAAATGGAGTACTTTGGATTCCTCCATTGACGACTGTATGCTTGGCGTGCAACAGTTCCAAATGTTCAATACACAAATATTGGATGAGGTATCATTTGCTGAAGGTGTGTGCCCCACCCTTAAATATCTTGACATCCTGGCTTGTAATGATCTGGTGGAGGTTGGAACATTGCCAAAAGCACTCACAAAACTGGGTTTGATGGGTTGTTTTAGATTGAGGAAGATAAAAGGGCTTTGTGGCCTTAGAAAACTTCAAATTCTGAACATTAGCTGGTGCGAAGAAGTGGAGGAGCTACCCAGTTTTGAAACATTGGTGTCTTTAGAGGAGTTGCAGGTATCTGAGTGTGTGAATCTGAAGAGCATACAGGGCTCGGAGCAGCTGGCAAAGCTTCGAAAACTAGGCATTTCAAGCTGCTCAGAGCTGGAAGACCTTCCAAGTGTTGAATGTTTGAGGTCATCGAAGGAGTTGTGGGCATGCAGTTGTGTCAAGGTGAAGACCATACATGGATTGGCCCAACTGACACAACTTTGAGAATTATACATCTTTGGCTGCTCTAAGTTGGAAGAGGTGCCACCTTTTGAGCATTTGTCTTCGTTGGAGGAACTGTGGGCATCTAGCTGTGCAAAGCTGAAGAGCATAAAGGGGTTGTGGCGGCTGACAAAGCTTCGAATACTAAATATTACCGAGTGCTTTGATTTAGAGGTCTTGGATGGTGTGGAATATTTGACTTCCTTGGAGGAGCTATATGCCTCTGAATGTCCCAGGCTGCAGTGGGCGGAAGGAGTAGTGGAGCAGTTGAGCCAGCGATTGGAAGGTACGCTCGGCATATGAAAAGCAAAGGAGAGAAAAAGTGGTTCTGCGAGGAAAGCATATTTTTATTATCACATCCTTTCCAAGTCATACTGATCACTATCGGCTGCATATATGGCTGTTTTGTGGGCCTTCCAAGATTTGAATTAATTTCAGTATTTGTTTTCATTTTCTTTCTTATAGGAATGTAGTGGAATAACAAATAACGGTTCTATACAGGTTCTGTAAACTGTCTGCAGGAAAATATTGTTATGTAAACGAGTTCAGTTGATTACAGAGCTGTACACCTATGCGCTTTTAAGGAAAGTTATTGTGTGTAGCGTTGGATTTATAATTTTAGTAAGGATCATGTGTGGGTAGGATTGGATTTTTAATAATAAACCCACAAAGTTGTGGGTATAGTTCGGATTTTTATAATATATTAGAGTAATTGATTTTGTTTATTAATAGTTTGTTATAATTTAAATATATACGATACCAAAATTAAATATCATATTTTGAATCACAAGACATGTTCTCGTATTTATATATATTTTTGTCTTTATACTAAAATTGTGTTACTTTATTATTATTTGATTTTTTTGGAATTTGTTGTAGCGGCTACAACCACTTTCCAAAATTTTTCCTTATTTTCGTTTTGGAGCCTTCCTACCAACCTTTCACAGCAACATGTCTTGCCCTGTTAAGTACACAAGTTTTAGTGATTTTCTAATAGATTTCCAACCTGTGCATGAGAGCTTGTTGCATCTCCCTCACAGGTTGTTTCTACGGACTTGGTCCAGTCGCAGGCCAAGCATCTCCCTCAAGAAATTGCGAATTTCTGGAGGGGAACCAGTCTTCCCCCCAGAAATTGCGCAATTATGTCTGGCAACCTGTTGAGCTCCAGAATTTTGCAACTCTGCTTGTCAAGCTTCACTGAAAAAACTATGCAATTCCTCCTAGCGAGACTGCTTAGCCCAGGAATTGCGCAATTCTGGGCAGCAGTCAGCTACTTGGCTTATAAATTGCGCAATATTTTTTGGCAGCGAGCCCAACTCCCTCCCAGAAATGCGCAAATTCCCCCCAGCTAAGCAGGTTGTTGCATGAGTTCGGAAACCTCTGTGAACACTTATTGTAAGATGTTGTTCGAATGCATCTTCAAAGGAGTTATCACATAGCTGTCCGATCATTTTGTCACCCCGGTTTACAAGATGATATTCGAACAGGATCTACCCTGCATGTCGAAGGAAGCAATGGAGGCATTGATCAACATAACTGATTAGTATGCCTCACTGTCTGGCACTCTCATATGAATGTACATCATGGAGAAGCCTCTGCATGTTCTACCAAAGTTTGCCTTGGACAAACTCGTCATGCAGGAAGTAACATATCACATCTCGGTAGGGTCATCAGCTAGGATGCACTGGAAGAAGAAGGCACCTTGGCCCATTCTTCTGTTGCGGATCAGGTTTTACGAGATACAGACTTTCAAGCATGCAGATGTCGAAGAAGAACAAACCGAAGTTACAATTCGGATGAGCGGCATTGTCTTGTGAAAGACCATTGCATGAGAGTACAGTTTAACTGGATCCAAGGGGCATGTCATTGGGCGGAGGAAGACCCATGGAGATATTGTTACAACTCCTCTAGAATCAATGAGTTGGTTGGCCTCGCTGTGGAATGGATATCAAAGCAGCATCCCCAAGAGCACTAGAAGTAGCAACAACAAAGGTAAACATATCAGTGCAGGACAAAGGCAAGAGGAAGATTGTCGACAACATGGAGGAAGAGAAAAGCTCCAAGTTCCGAGCATACCCACTTGTGCAAAAAGCATCTTTGACAATAGAGGCAAAGAAGCAAATGCGTGATAAGAGAAATGCACAAAGGCAAAGAAAGAAATGAATAATGGAGGAAACATAGAAGGAGTTGCATGAGTTAAATGAGAAACTCTGAAAGGAACAGAAGCAACGCAGAAAGGAGAAGGAAGTGCAGTAGGAACATGTATAATAGAAAGCACAACTTGTGCAGACAGATGAAACTACGCCCATACAGATAGTAGACTCATTAGAACAGTTGGCATCAGGCAGATAGGGTGAACCAACGCAGGAGCAGGACTTCACTCAGGACATAAAGCAAACACTTGAACAAATGGATAGAGATATGGAGCAACAAGAGTCAGAGCAAGACATCGAACGCATGCCTCACCACCAAGAGGTCGACCCACCAGCTTCACTGTGTCTAGAAGAGGAGCAAGTCCCAAGCGACCAAGGAGACACTGAAATCCTTGGAGACAATCCGGAGAAGGAGATGCACAACATCTCATTCGACGAGTCTCAACATAGAGTTGTGTAATCTCACAGAGTGTCGACTCCGGAGGATCATACATCTCCTACGTAGTTTTAGGAATGAGTGATCATGTTTGACGTGCACAAACATCCAGCAACATTGGTCAATGCTACTGGAGCATATGCCAAAGCCACTAGCATGAGTGTTCGCTTCGTGATAGCTGAGAACGAGTGAATGGCTAAGGAGCTACAGATGGCCAAGCAGGGAGTAGAATTGGTTACAACATCCGCCCAAGCAGAATTGAAGAAGGCAATACTAGATGAAGTATTGTCCCTTGACATAGTCATGCGGGCGTTGTATTCTAAGTTTGGTACTGTGCATAAGGCAGTCGTCCATCTCAACAGTTGGCAGCAACGATGTGCTAGAAGAGCACATATCTTGTCGAATGTGCATACTGCTATTGATTACATGAAAACATGGACGATGAGATACAAGGGAGCCTCACTACACTTGCCTAAGATGATGAAGCCTAGAGCGGTTGATCTGAAGGCATGCATCCGAAGTCAGATATGGAACTATGAAGATCTCCTGCAGCTCATCACTACTCTACAGGCTTCCCATAAACATGTATTCAAGATTATGGATGTTATTTTGCATGCACGTGCGATCCCATTATTGGGACACTCACCCAGGTGAAGACAAAGGCATAGGTCCGACTAGATCGTGACTTGTACTTTGACGAGTTGATGCGCATAGTCACCAACCCAGACTTGTCAATCAATGTAGACACCATGCATAAGTATGTTGCTGATCCAACCGCACTCAAGACAATGATGCACATGCTATTAGACGAGTTGGACAGAGGAGCCCGAGCAGTGTACTCGAATGCTATGGAGGCAAGAGTTCATTTCCAGAAAGATGTCACCTTAGAGTACATGGACACCATCACGGACTACTGAGCTTGGCATTAGTTTGCTAATGTCAACCACTATGAGGATGTTGAAGAGCTGGTCTTCCAATAGTTGTCTGAGTCATAGTGCTGTCTTTCATGGCTTGCTCAATCCATTTTGTCTCACATGGGTACATGTGCATTGTAATGTAACGTCTTGTCAAGTGTAAGTTCAAGTGTCAACAGTCGGATGTAACAATCATAGAGTAGATGAAGAGTCATGAGGGTAGATGAATTGTTACAAAGGGGAATGTCAAGGGCCACCCCACCCTTTGCTATATATAGTCCCTCATAACTCATTGTGTAGGCTTTTGGTCAACCAAGCTTTTGATAAGACTATCTTAAAGAGAGCTTGGACAATATTTTAACGAGCCTTAGCTTCTCTACTGCACAGAGCTAGTATATCTCTTTGGAGGAGCAGGCAGCAGTGACTATAACGTTCCGTTGTTGGAAATAGTGGTTGGACATGGATGTATTGTATGACTGGAACTTACACTTTATAGTATAATAGAGGCAACACATTTCATGCATATGTCGTATTGTATTTAAGCTATCTTGTTTACTCTAAATGATATATGTATCTATTTTCTTATGCATGCACGTGTAGCTATTTCTATATATGTATGTATGAATATTTATGAAATGTGTTGTTGGTTTAAACATCACTTTGGATTGCTAGCTTACTTGCCTTCCATGTTGTGATGCATCTTTGCTCGTGTGTTCCCTTCTAACTGTGTGCTTTCACAGGTTTCCAAGGGGCGCACTCATCTCACCCTCCGTGTGTTATAACCACTCATGCACCTTCCTTGACTTACTGCATATGTCACACCCTTGCTACCAATAGGGACATCTTACTTGCCTCTGTGCGAAACCATGGTCAAGGCATTACCGTACGACCCACTGCTGGGACTCCTACACCAAACAGTTTGAGGTCTAATTGGGACTTCTTACTGGGGAGATCCCATGACATATTGGCAGGTCTAGCACTGTCAACATTTCTGGTGATAGAAGGAGGGCCAGATGACAAGTTGTGTCCTCTTATCCTGTTTTGAACCTTTGCACATCTATCATGGAGTCTTGCACTATCAACCCTCCACAATGTTTTTCGCATGCCAAACCTATCCACATCTCGAGGGAGTTTTTTGACCACTTGTCTATATACACTTATGATGGTTAAGGAAAAGTGGCTTGGCTTGTGTTCTTACATGACTTCCTTGCCATGCTTGATGAGGAGGATGGATGTTCTGATGAACATGCCAACTTGCTACTTGCATACACACTTCGTGAATCTCCACATCGGTGGCTGTGCAACCTACCGACTGACAGCCTGCACTCTCTTGAGCACTTCAGATACTTTCTAACATTTTGATCTAGAACATCTTGACCACAAACTGTTACAACAACGGAAGGCTTCACATGAATTGCCTATGGATTTTTGGCAACGCTTCCATGATTTTTAGTTTCAAGCTCCGAAAATCTAGATGAAATTTCCCTATCTTTGGGATAGATTCGAGTACTGTCTTAACAAGTCAATCCATCCCAAGAATAAGTTTGAGTCCAAGCCTCACCCAACATACTTTAGTGATGGAGTTGCACAATCACAGATGGATACGGTCACTGTCACAAGTGATTGTTTGTTGTCTCCTCATCAAACAACTCCACCACTGGAGAGCAATGTGGGAGATGAGGCACATACATCAGTGCAATTGTCATATCCTCCCAACATCACTTTGCTTAGTTTTCATGCAGATTTGGTTGTGATTCTATCGATTTGTCACATGAACTTTGTACCACAACCTCTGTCTTCATACTCGGATGATCGTTCAGATTATAATGTTTTGTATTTTTCCATTCCAGACTCTACACTTGTTGTGAACGAGGATCAAGCCACTGACGGACTTGGTGTTGCACAACCAACGTGCGCTGTCATTCATGAAGAGTATGATTGGGAGCTTCAGCATCAACACTTGGTGAAGGATGACTCCCTTCTATCCGAGCTTCCTCCATTCTTTCCTGACATCTTTAGTGAACCTGCCATCCATGATTGCATATGCATATCTTCATCTACGGATGCACCCATTGTTGATCACTCGCAGGACACACCGAATGTCAGTTCATCATCCGACAACTTAGAGGATAAATTATTCATTGAAAATCCACTTGACTTTTCTTCTGCCTTTTCTGGAAACACAAGGGATGGATTTGTCTACTTCTCATCCCATCTACCCCTCTGTTTGATTTATTAGATCATGAGGATGTCGATGACATTGATTTTTATGATCGTGGTTGTCGTGACCTATTTACTCCCATATTCAATCACGATCATGATTCTATTGCAATTGATTTTCCGAAGCCACCTGTTTATGATGATATATCTGACGATGAAGTCAAAACTCCCCAGACTGTCGAGGCACTTCAACCCAAGCTGATGTTTATGTCAGGTCCTCGTTGTCTTGAGGTTGGTTTCACTTCCGATCAGGAAATTGTTCAATCACCCAAGGCTCCTCATCACTCATCTGTATGCATTGAAGATCAATGTCACACACAGATCATACTTCCTCCACTCGAATTACATGAACCAATCGCTCATGCATTGGAGGAATCTTACATTGCAAGCACACATGCACAACGCGAGTTGTTTTTGTTTTTTTCGTTTGCTTGCATTTCACAGTCAAGAGTATGTGTATGCTTCACAGCTGCACGCAGTGTCGCACAACACCGTGACAAGTCCAAAGACCACATGTCATGAACTTGCACTTGCTTATGTCCCGTGGACACTTTTAAACATGAGGTGTGTCTATCTTCATTGTTATATCTTTCTTGGTTGTTGGTTCTCATAACCGAGTTGCTCGTGGGCCAAGCCTTCACCAAAATGGGTCAACCAATGCATTGGTGGCTGCATTTGAAATATCACTTCACGTGATCAAGCCCATGCATCGTTAGCTTATGAGTAGAAAAAGTGTTTGCTTTTGTTTGTTTGCTTGCATGCTTGTTTGCTTACTTTGCATGTTTGTTTGTTTGTTTGCTTGTTTGCTTACTCACTTTGCTTGTTTTTTTCATAGGTTAGTTTCACATGAAACCATGTGCGACTCTTGGAACACACTGGGTAAAGTACAAGAGGCCTTGTGCAACTATCACTACTTGGTTATATGTAATCCTGCCGCTGTGTGAGGAACTTGTTACTTTGGTCCATGATACGCCGATGGAAAATATGTACTGTTCAAAGTCAACCTTGGTGAAAACACAACGCTTGGGCACTAACTAGTGTCACCTACTCTAGTTGATTGTTTTTGGGTTAACCCTTGGCAGCTCAGTCAAGTAGAGTAAGGTGAGGGCGAAAACCTTAACAGGCACGTAAGAGGTATATAATAAATTACTTCTCTAAAGGGACAACTTCTTCGGCTCTAAATAGGTTTGGATCCCTCTTCCACCCCTGAAATGAATAAGTGCTATGCACAGTTATGAAAATGAAAAATGAAAAAATGAAAACTGAAAAATTTCAAAAATGAAAAATGAATAAGGTGAAAAAAGAAAAAGGCTTCCTTCGCAGAGAGGTGATGAAAGTAACTCCGCCGGCGTACTGACTAGGCTAGCTAGCAGTGGGGCGATGCTTGTGTTCTTGCGTAACTCCATTGGGGTACTATCGAGGCTTGCTAGTAATGGAGAAACACTAGAGATGAAACTAAGACTGACGACTATATTGCTTGTGCACCAATATACCCCTCAACCCCAATCAAAACAATTGTGTTTCCTTGGATTGGAATGTGTGTCAATTGACCAAGAGCCTGGCATATGCTACATCTTACTATCAAGAAAGTGTAGAAACCAAGACGAATTGAGAACTGAACAATACTTTTGGAGGTGCTAGACTTGTTTTTCATGAACAAGGTCCATTAAGGGATCTGGAGTTATACCAGTGTGTCGCCAATTGTTGTAGCGACTACAAACACCCTCCAAAATTTTTCCTTAGCTTTGCTTTGGAGCCTCCCTACTAACCTTCATCAATAGCATGTCTTGCCTTGTAAAGTACACAAGTTTTAGTGATTTTCTAGTAGATTGCTAGCCTTTTCATGAGAGATTGTTGCATCCCCCTCATAGGTTGTTTTGTTCGTACTTGGTCCAGCTGCAGGTTGAGAAGCTCCCTTAAGAAATTGTGCAATTCTGGAGGGGAACCATCCTTCCCTCCAGAAATTGTGTAATTCTATTTGGTAGCCTATTGTGCTCCAGAATTGCTCAAATCTGCTTGTCAAGCTTCACTGAAAAACTATGCAATTCCTCCCAGCAAAACTACTAAGCCCAAGAATTGCGCAATTCTGGGCAGCAGTCAGTTGCTCAGCCGAGAAATTGCACAATATTTTTGGGCAGCCAGCCCAACTCCCTCCCAGAAATGTGCAAATTTTCCCCTCAGCTGAGTAGGATGTTGCATGAGCCATTGAGTTGACCAGCTCCACTTGGGACTGAGAAAAGTTGACTTGCATGCATGGGCTTCATTTTCCCAGAATAGAAAATCAACATGCAAAAAGCATCCCTAGATTTTAGGGATCTATTTTTAGCAGCTGCAGGTTACATGCAAAGATCATTTTAGAATCTTTCCTCCAAGTGTCGCTTTTTCCTAGATTTGTGGCATGCGTGTCATGAGCCTCAAAATTATTTATTTTACACTTCAGAGCTCATTTATTCACATTGATCTTGGAGCTTTGAAATTCCATATAATATCCAGGATTCTTCGACACATCCAGCTCAACTATTCACGGGTAAGTTGATTTAACTTGTCTTTTGCAGTATTTCTGTCCCTTTTTGTGTTTTGGCTTGTGTGAGTGTTGTTTGCTTTATTTCTGTGAATGATTGTTGTCATTTACATGCATACTAGCTTATACTAGCACCATTTCAGTTTTCATTAGCATCTTACTCCTTTCGCATGCATGAATGGTCGTCGATTCGGCGACTCGCTTCACTCACATTCATGTTGTTCCGTTTTTTGAATATTTCATTCACTATTTGCATGCAAAATCATTCAATCCTACTTACACTCAGTATCGCCATGCATTCACATTCACATTTGCTTTTAGTTGCCCATCGGCAAGTCTGGGCAGCCTTGGCCCAGACTTTGCTTCATCCAGATATCATTGCGCAATCTTAAGAGGGAAGGCTTTGTCTTCCACTCAAAAAATGTGCATTTCTTCCCAGTCACTGTCCTTTAGTCTTGCATTGCACAATTCTAAGGGACAGTGACTGCTAGCCTAGAAAATTGCGCAATGCAATCACTGGGTATACAACGATTGCCAGCTGAAATTGCGCATTATGCAGTTCCAGTAGCTAACAGGAAAGCTTGGATTTCACATTGCCCAATTCTTGCAGCTAGTCAGCCTCCCCAGATAGCCCAGATTGCCTTTTGCATAGTTCTCGCAGCTAGTCTCCCAACCTCCCAATAAAAATTGCGTAATCCTTACCAGTCAATCCTTAGGAATGTTGCATGTCATTCCTCAAGTTTGCTTTGGTTTAGCTCACAGATTTCTTGCCATGCATGTCGCTTTGTCCCCAGATCTAGCAGGTGTTCATCTGCCTCTTAGCAGTTCAGGATCAATGGCCTCCAAGAGAACAGGATCAAAGGACATTGATGGAAGTGCAACTGGAGTGTCTACAAGTCTGTCGATCTATGAAGACAACAAGCTAATTATAAACAAGGGCATCAGGATGAAATGGAAAGAGGTCAAAGTGCATTTGCAAGCACATTTGGGGAAGACCTCGAAGACTGCCAAGTCTATGTGAACATCCACAAGTCCGACTTGTACCAGATTGCATGCAAGTATCCCGTGCTCCCATGCACAGACATGATACATTGGATTGTCTCGCACACTGATCCTGAGACGATGACATTGAGTAGTGTCAGCAGGACGAAGATTGCTACCTTTAGGGCATAGGATTATAATGAGATGTATCAGATGTCTAGGCTTGTGATCACCATGGAGACAACTTTCAACTTACCTAGTAGCAATGCCAACTCCAGAGATATCTTGAAGAACTGGGTGAAGGAGCCGACTAAACCCAAGATGACACCCAACTAGGTCTACAATATGAAGAGACTACGCAAGGCACATCAATACTTGGTCATATTTACGTGTCATTTGTATGGGCAAGAAAGCACAGAAACATTCCCATAGAGTTGGGTGATCAAAGTAGACTAACTAGCCAGAGAAGGAAAATCATGCAACTAGTCTGACATGTTGGCTCAATAGCTGAAGGAATAGGTAACAATGGCTTGACAGCTGCCCAAAGGTATGCAAGAAAGAATCTACATGTCCGCTTACATCTTGGATGCAATCTATGCTCGTCAAGAGTTCTCGGGGTTGAAATGGGCATGGACACCAGCGAAGACCTCTGTGACCACTTATTGTAAGATGTTGTTCGAATGCAGCTTCAGAGGAGTTATCACACAACTCTCCAATCATTTTGTCACCCCAGTTTACAACATGATATTCAAACAGGATCCACCATGCATGTCGAAGGCAATGATGGAGGCACTAATTGACAGAGCTAATTGGTATGCCTCACCATTTGGCACCTTCATACATATGTACAATGTGGAGAAGCCTTTGCATGTTCTACCAAACTATTCCTTGGAAAAACTCATCATGCAGGAAGTAGCATATCACATCTCGGCAAGGTTATCATCTAGGCTGCACCAGAAGAAAAAGGCACCTTGGCTCGCTGTTCCGTTGTGGATCAGGTTTTATAAGATACGAACTCTCAAGCATGCTGATGTCAAAACAAAATAGATGAAGAAACATCCATTCCATGCCTGAAGTTACAATCTATATGACCTGCATGGTCTTGTGAAATACCACTGCACGAGAGTACCGTTTAACTGGATCCACGAGGCATGTCATTGGGCAGAGGAAGACCCATGGAGATATTATTACAACTTCTCTAGACTCAATGAGCCGGTCGGCCTTGCTGTGGAATGGATAGCAAAGCAGCGTGAAGTAGCATCCTAGAGAGCACCAGTAGTAGCAGAAGTAGGTAAACATACCAGTGTACGACAAGGGAAAGAGGAGGATTGTCGAAAGTATGGAGGAAGAGAAAAGCTACAAGTTTCAAGCAGACCCACTTGTGTAGAAAGGAACTTTGGCAATAGAGGCAAAGAGGCAACAACACGACAAGAGAAATGCACAAAGGTAGAGAGAGAAACAATGAATGGAGGAAACAAAGAAGGAGCTGCATGATTTGAAGGAGAAACTCCGAAAGGAAGAGTTGCATAGATAGGGGAAGGAAGCGCAAGAGGAACATGTAAAACAGGGGGCACAACTTGTGTAGATAGATGAAACTACGCCCGTACAAATAATAGACTCATCAGAATAACTGGCATCAGGTAGACATGGTGAACCATCACAAGAGTAGGACTTCGATCAGGAGATAGAGAAAGTACTTGAAAACATGGTTACGGATATGGAGAAATAAGAGTTAGAGGAAGACATCAACCTCATGCCTCACCACTAAGAGGTCGACCCACCAACTTCACCATGTCCAGGAGAGGAGTAAGTCCAGAGTGACCAAGGAGACACTAAAATCCTTGGAGACAATCCGGTGGAGGAGATGCATAACATCTCATTCAACGAGTCTCAACATAGAGTTGTGCAATCTCGTAGAATGTCTACTCCGGAGGATCATACATCTCCTATGCAGTTTGAGGAAAGAGTGATCGTGTTTGATGTGCGCAAACATCCAACAATGTTGGCCGATGCTACCAGAGCATATGCCAAAGCCACTACTCGAGTGTTTGCTTCTTAATAGCTAAGAACAAGTGAATGGCTAAAGAGTTACATACTGCCAAGTAGGGAGGAGAATTGGTTATAGCATCCATTCAAGCAGAATTGAAGAAGGCAATATTGGATGAAGTATTGTTCCTTGACACAGTCATGTGGGTGCTGTATTCTAAGTTGGTACCGTGCATAAGGCAATTGTCCATCTCAACGGTTGGCAGCAATGATGTGCTAGAAGAGCACGTATCTTGTCGAATGTGCACACTGTTGTTGATTACATGTAAACATGGACGATGAGATACAAGGGAGCCCTGCTACACTTGCCAGTAAGATGATGAAGCCTAGAGCGGTTGATCTAAAGGCATGCATCCGAAGTCAGATATGGAACTATGAAGATCTCCTGCAGCTCATCACTACTCTACAGGCTTCCCATAAACATGTTTTCAAGATTATGGATGTTACTATGCGCACACGTGCGATCCCATTATTGGGACACTCACCCAGGCGAAGACAAAGGCACAAGTCCAACTATAGCTTGACTCGTACTTTGACGGGTTGACGCGCATAGAAACCAACCCAGACTTGTCAATCAGTGCATACACCATGCACAAGTATGTTGAAGGTCCTGTTGCACTCAAGATAATGATGCATATGCTATAAAACGAGTTGGATAGAGGAGCCCGAGCAGTGTACCCGGATGCTATGGAGGCAAGAGTTCATTTCTAGAAAGATGTCACCTTAGAGTACACGGACACCATCGCAGACTATCGAGATTGGCATCAGTTTGCTACTGTTGACCATCGTGAGGATGTTGAAGAGTTGGTCTTCCAAGAGTTGTTCGAGTCATAGTGATGTCTTGCATGGATTGCTCAAGCCATTTTGTCTCACATGGATACATGTGCATTGTAATGCAACATCTTGTCAAGTGTAAGTTCAAGTGTCAATAATTAGATGTAACAGTCATAGAGTAGATGAAGAGCCATGAGGGTAGATGAACTATCACAAAGGGGAATGTCAAGGCCACCCCACCATTTTCTATATATAGTCCCTCATAACTCATTGTATAGGCTTTTGGTCAACCAAGATTTCGATAAGACTATCTTAGAGAGAGCTTGGACAATATTGTAACGAGCCTTGGCTTCTCCACTATGTAAAGCTATTATATGTCTTTGAAGGAGTAGGCAACAGTGACTATAACATTCGGCTATTGGAACTAGTGGTTGGACATGGATGTATTATATGCTTGGAACTTACACTTCTTAATATAATAGAGCTGACATGTTTCATGCATATGTTGTATTGTATTTCAGCTGTCTTGTTTACTCTAAATGATAGATATATCTGTTTTCTTACGCATGCATGTGTAACTATTTATGTATATGTATGTATGAATCTTTCTGAAATGTGTCATTGGTTTAACCATCACTTTGGATTGCTATCTTACTTTCCGTCCATGTTGTGATGCATCTTTTCTCATGTGTTCCCTTCTTAACTGCGTGCTTTCATAGGCTTCCAAGGGGCACATTCACCTCACCCTCCATGTGTTATAACTGCTCATGCACCTTCCATGACTTACTGCATATGTCATACCCTTGCTACCAACAGGGACATCTTACTTACCTCTGTGTGAAATTGTGATCAAGGCATTGTCGTACAACCCACTACTGGAACTCCTACACCAAACGGTCTGAGGTCTAATTGGGACTTCTTAACGGGGACATCCCTAGACATGTTGGCAGGTTCAACACCGTCAACATTCTAGCGCTAGAAGGAGGGCCAGATGACAAGCTGTCTCCTGTCATCCTGTTTTGAACCTTTGCACATCTATCATGGATTATTGCACTCTCAACCCTCCACGTTGTTTTTCGAATGCCAAACTTGTCCACATCTTGAGGGAGTCTTTTGATCTCTTGTCTACATACAAGTATGATGGTCAAGACGAAGTGGCTTGGCCTATGTTATTAAATGACTTCCTTGCCATGCTTGACGAGGAAGATGGATGTTCTGATGAACAAACCAACCTTCTTCTTGCATACACACTTCATGAATGTCCACATCGGTGGTTGTGCAACCTACCGACTAACAATGTGCACTCACTTGAGCACTTATGTGATCTCATTGAAGATACTTTCTATCATTTCGACCTAGATCATGTTGACCACAAACTCTTACGACAACAGAAGGCTCCTCATGAAAAGACTATGGATTTTTGGCAGCACTTCCGTGATTTGTAGTTTCAAGCTTCGAAGAGCCAGATGAAATTTCCCTATCTTTGGGATAGATTCAAATACTGTCTTAACAAGTCAGTCCATCCCAAGAAGAAGTTTGAACCCAAGCCTCGTTCAACATACTTCAGTGATGGAGCTACACAATCACAGACAGATATAGTCACCGTCAAAAGTGACTGTCCGCCATCCCCTCGTCAAACAACTCCACCACTGCAGAGTGATGTGGGAGATTAGGCACATACATCAGTTCAATTGTCATATCTTCCCAACATCACTTTGCTTAATTTTCACGCAGATTTGGCTGTGAGTCCATCGAGATGTCACATGCATTTTGTACCACAAACTCCATCTTCGAACTTGGATGATCCTTCAGATGATATTGTCTTGTGTTATTCCATTCTAGACTCTACACTTGTTGTTAACGAGGATCAATCCACTGATAGAGTTGGTATTGCACAACCAACATGCATTGTCATTCATGAAGAGTATGACTGGGAGATTGAGCATCAACACTTGGTGAAGGATGACTCCCTTCTGTCCGAGCTTCCTCCGTTCTTTCTTGACATCTTTAGTGAATCTGTCATGCATGATTTCGCATGTATATCTTCATCTATGAATGCACCCATTGTTGATCACTGGCAGGACACACCGAATGTCAATCCATCATCCAACAATGGAGAGGAAAACTTATTCATTGAAAATCCACTTGACTTTTCATCTCCCTTTTCCAGAAACACAGAGGACAGATTTTTCCGCTTCTCATCTACCCCTCTATTTGATTTAACAGATCATGAGGATGTTGAAGAAATCAATAATTTTTCTGATTGTGGCTGTCTTGACCTATTTACTCCCATATTCGATCACAATCATGATTCTATTGCAGTTGATTTTTCAAAGCCACCTATTTATGATGATCTATCTGATGATGAAGTCAAAACCCCCCAGACTGTCAAGGCACTTCAGCCCGAGCTAATGGTTATGTCAGGTCCTCATTGTCCTGAGGTTGGTTTCACTTTTGATCAAGAAATTGTTCAATCACTCGAGGCTCCTCATCACTCATCTGTATGCATTGAAGATGAATATCACACACTTATCATACTTCCTCCACTCGAACTTCATGATCCCATCGCTCATGCATTGGAGGAATCTTACATTGCAAGCACATGTGCATGACGCAAGTTGTCTTTGTTTCTTTCATTTTCTTGCATATCACAGTCAAGAGTATGCGTATGCTTCACAGCTGCACGCAGTGTCACACATCACCTTGACAAGTCCATAGACCACATGTCATGTAATTCTACTCGCTTATGTCCCATGGACACTTTTAAACACGAGGTGTGTCTATCTTCATTGTTATATCTTTATTGGTTGTTGGTTTGCACAACTGGGTTGCTCGTGGACCAAGATTTCACCAACATGGGTCAACCAATGCACCGGTGACTGCATTGGAAATATCACTTCACGTGATCAGGCCCATGCACCATTAGCTTAGGAGTAGGAGTAGTGTTTGCTTTTGATTGTTTTCTTGCATGCTTGTTTGCTTAATTTCTTTGCATGTTTGTTTGCTTACTCACTTTTCTTTCGCATGTACTTCTGCTTTTACTTTTCTTTGTTATTTGTTTGCTTGTTATTGTTCATAAGTTAATTTATTATTAAACCATGTGTGACTCTTGAGACAATCTGGGTAAAGTACAAGAGACCTTGTGCAGCTATCACTACTTGGTTATTTTTCATCCTGCCTCTGCGTGAAGAACTTGTTACTTTGGTCCATGGTACATCGATGAAAAATACGTATTGTTTGAAGTGAACCTTGATGAAAACACAATGCTTGCGCGCTAACTAGTGTCACCTACTCTAGTCATTTATTTTTGGGTTAACCCTTGGCAGCTCAGTCAAGTAGAGTAAGGTGAGGGGGAAAACCTTAATAGGCACGTCAGAGGTATATAATAAACTAATTCTTTGAAGGAACCTCTTCTACTCTCAATAATTCAGGATCCCTCTTCCACCCCTGAAATGAATATGTGCTATGCACAGTTATGAAAATGAAAAATGAAAAAATGAAAAGTGAAAATTTAAAAAATGAAAAATGAATAAGGCAAAAGAAGAGAAAGGATTCATATGCAGAGGGGTGATGAAAGTAACTCCGTCGGGGTACTGAACAAGCTTGCTAGTAGCGAAGCGATGCTTGTGTTCTTGTGTAACTCTATTGGGGTACTGGCCAGGCCTGTTGGCGGTGGAGCAACACCAGAGATGAAACTAAGACTCTGATGTCTATACTGCTTATGCACCAATATACCCCTCAACCGCAATTGAAACAACTCTATTTCCTTGGCTTGGAATGTGTGTTAATCGACTAATATCTTGGCAGATGCTACATATTACAATGAAGCAAGTGTGGAAACCAAGACGAAATGAGAACTGAACAATACTTCCGAAGGTGTTAGACTTGTTTTTCACAAACAAGGTCCATTAAGAGAACTGGAGTTATAATAGTGTGTCACCAAGTGTTGTAGCGACTACAACCACTTTCCAAAATTTTTCCTTAGCTTTGTTTTGGAGCCTCCCTACCAACTTTCAACAACAACATGTCTTGCCTTGTAAAGTACACTAGTTTCATTAATTTTCTAGCAGATTGATAGCCTTTTCATGAGAGATTTTTGCATCCCCCTCACAAGCTGTTTCTTCGGACTTGGTCTAGCTGTAGGCTGAGAAGTTCCCTCAAGAAATTGTGCAATTCTGGAGGATAACCAACCTTCCCTCCAGAAATTGTACAATTCTGTTTGGCAACCTGTTGGGCTTTAGAATTGCACAAATCTGCCTGTCAACCTTCAATGAAAAAACTGCGCAATTCCTCCCAACAAAATTGTTCAGCCTAAGAATTGCACAATTCTGGGCAACAGTCAGCTACTTAGCCCAGAAATTGTGCAATATAACCCAACTCCCTCCCAGAAATGCGCAAATTTCCCACCTAGTTGAGCAGGCTGTTGCATGAGCCATTGAGTTGACTGGTTCCACTCGGGACGAAGAAAAGTTGACTTGCATGCATGTGCTGCTTTTTCCCAGAATCACAAAATCCACATGCAAAAATCATCCCTAGATTTTAGGGAGATAATTTTAGCAGCTGGAGGTTACATGCAAAGATCATTTTAGAATCTTTCCTCCAAGTGTCGCTTTTTCCTAGATTTGTGGCATGTGCATCATGAGCCTCAAACTTATTTATTCGACGCTTCAGAGATCACATATTCATATTGATCTTGGAGCTCTGACATTCCACAACACATCTAGGAGTCAGAGACATATCTAGCTCAGCTATTCATGGGTAACTCGGCTTAACTTGTCTTTTGCAGCATTTCTGTCGCTCTTTGTGTTTTGGCTTGTGTGAGTGTTGTTTGCTTGATTTCTGTGAATGCTCGCTGTCATTTACATGCATACTAGCTTGTACTAGCACTGTTTCAGTTATTGTTAGCATCTCACTAATGTCACATGCATGAAATTGTTTTGCACGAACGGTCGTCGATTTGGCGACTCGCTTCACCCACATGCATGTTGTTACGAGAGTACAATTTAACTGGATCCATGGGGCATGTCATTGGGTGGAGGAAGACCCATGGAGATATTGTTACAACTCCTCCAGACTAAATGAAATAGTTAGCCTCGCTATGGAATGGATAGCAAAGCAGCATCCCAGAGAGCACCAGAAGCAACAACAACAGAGGTAAACATACCAATGCACGACAAGTGTAAGAGGAAGATTGTCAACATCATGGAGGAAGAGCAAAGCTGCATGTTTCGAGCAGACTCACTTGGGCAGAAATCAACTTTGGCAATAGAGGCAAAGAGGCAACAACGAGACAAGAGAAACACACAAAGGCAGAGAGAGAAACGAAGAATGGTGGAAACAAAGAAGGAGATGCATGAGTTGAAGGAGCAACTTCGAAAGGAACGAGATTTTCTTATACAACAGAAGGGAGCGCAATAGGAACAAGTACAACAGGGGGTGCAGCTTATGTAGATAGATGAAACTGCACCTGTACAGATAGTGGACTCATCATAATAGCTGGCAGCAAGTAGACGGGGTGAACCATCACAAGAGAAGGACTTTGCTCAAGAGATAAAGCAAGCATTTGAACATATGGATAAAGATATGGAGCAATAGGAGTCAAAGCAAGACATCAACATCATGCCTCACCACCAAGAGGTCAACCCACTAGCTTCACCATGTCCAAAAGAGGAGCAAGTCCCAAGCGACTAAGGCAACACTGAAATCCTTAGAGACAATCTGGAGGAGGAGATGCACAACATCTCATTTGATGAGTCTCAACATAGATTTGTGCAATCTCACAAAGTGTTGACTCCAGAGGAACATACATCTCCTGCGAAGTTTGAGGAATGAGTGGTCATGTCTGACGTGTGAAAACATCCAACATCATTGGGCAGTGCTACTAGAGCATACACTGAAGCTACTAGCTCGAGTGTTGTTGGTACCATTTCATTGCCATCCTTTTCTTCTAGAAATCCATCATTTGTCTATCATTTTCTCCCATAAACCCCTCATAGTCCATTGAAATTGATTAATCAAAGCATTATAGTTGTTATTTTACATTAAATTTAATCTGTGAATTTTTATGTTAAAAATTAGAAATCTTCAACAAAATTACAGGATGTCATGGTTTCCTATAAATGGTTTATAATGTGACACGTGGCATGGCAGGAAAATCAAAACAAAGAATAGGGACGTGATCTAGGATGTACATACATGGTGAAAGATCTATTCAACAACGAATCTAAAGCTCCTGGATACATGGTCAATGCTGGTCAAACCCAGCCTTTTTGGTCACAAAAGGAGCAAAAAGCCAAAGTTACCTAAACTGATTTCGTTTTGTTTTGGAAATCAGTTAAGATTAGAAAAGACAAAAATCACCTTTTTTGTAAAAGTAGAAACATCTGCATGATAATGTATGTACATTCGATTATAGACTAGAAGGGAAAGTTAGTGAACAAAGGATAGGAGACAAGCAGATTAAAGGACTGCGTATTATTTTGCAGAACGTTGTTGTTCTTGTGTATTGTTTCTAGAACATTGCTCTTGCATGTAACTTGATTTCCAGAACTTAATTACATGCATCTTTTTACCATTACAGTGTTTATGCGTTAACGTTTTCATCACTTGAAGTTTCCTAAGTGTGCCATTGAAGCGTGGACGGGCCCTACGTGGAGATTGGTATACTTTTATTTTCATTTCCATAGCGTTTTCAAATCTGAATAGTGTTGAATAGCGTTTGATGTTATTTTCTTGCCTATGAGTTTATTGATTCCATTAGAAGTTCTTGCAAGTATTATTCATGGTGATAGCTTGAGAATTTGATTGCTAGATTATTGAACAAGATCTTGTAAAATATTTCATCGACCATTAAATTTTGAAGTATCTCTGTGGACTCTGTTTTCATGCATTCGAGTTTTAGTGTGCTTAAAAGAGTTTTTGGTTTTCATGAATGCTTAGTGTGTTAACTGGAAAGAGCTTTTGTGAATGATATCCTTGTAAGAGGGTTGAAGACTCAGACTAGTAACACACTGTTTCTTTAGAACAATTAATTAAATTAGATGATCTGAGTGTTAAAGTGTGAAAGGAAACATATTTCAATCTCTTGTAAAGGAGTGCTGTAGCATGTCACAGTAGACACTTAGTTAGGTAGATGAGATCCTTTTAGGTCTATAGACTTTAGACATGTGCGTCTAACTTTACCTACCTTGGTTGACATTAAATCTAGTCTAATCTAGCACCCTAGATTAACCACTACATTTTGGCGCTGTTGCCAGGGAGGCGCAGTTAGAGGATTTCTAAAAAAAAAAAAAAAAAAAAAAAAAAAAAAAAAAAAAAAAAAAAAAAAAAAAAAAAGATTTGATTTTAATTGTCATTTTAGAAGTCTGTTTGCTTATGCCTAGATCTAGAGATAATAAAAGGTAGATTCATAAAAACCCCCATCCAAAAACTAACCTACCACCAGGAGCAGACCCTTTAGGAAAAATTGAACACACAACACCAGCTGAGAAAGTCACCATACAAAAATTAGAGGATAAACACAAATTAGGGCAAAGACTTACACTTATTGAGAGACAAATCCTATTGGCACACGAATCACAGAAAAAACATCTCTATGAATCCTCTACAAAAAGAGAAAGTAGTAAAATAACTCAACAATCTCTAGAACAACTTCTCTTTGGAACAAGTGACACTGAACAAGCAATTAAATCACCAGAGGAATCTATGAAAATGGCTGAGGAAGGAGGAGGATCAGCAAGAAGACCCACTCCTGAACAACAACAAGATCAAAGAGAGGAGGAAGAGTCAACCTTTAAATTTCCTATTCAAGAACCAAAAGACAATCATGATGAGGAAATAAAAATGAAAAACATACATCCTTCTGTGTTACCAAACTTTTATGGCATGGCTTCAGAAGGTCCAGAATCATTCTTGTTTGAGTTTGACATTGTATGTCGAACATATGGTTATAAAGATGATTCCCATAGGCTTAGACTCTTCCCAGCAACATTAAAAGCATCAACACTAAGATGGTTCATGGGACTTGGTGAACATGCAATAATTGATTGGGATGGCATGAGAAGAATATTCTTAAAGAAATACCAACCTTATTGTAGATCGAAAGATTCTAAAGATGATATCTTTAGGATGAATCAACAAGAGGATGAAAATATAGAGGAGTACTTGGAACGATTTGCTTACAATTTACAAAAATCAAAACATCGATCCATGACTCTTGATCTCATTCGAACAATATTTTTGAAGGGCATTCGAGAGGAATACTTAGATGATCTTAATTTGATGGGCAAAGGTGATATTTCCACCTTACCTTTCGAAGAAATTGCTGATTTATGTGAAAAGTATTCTAGGAGCAAAGCCAAAATTGGAAAAAGAACCATATCATCCAAAGCCACAAAATCTGCTTCAGCAAGTGTCACAAGAGCTGAAATAGGAAATTTGTTAGAGGAATTCAAAATAGATCTATTGAGTACCTTAGGAACTCAAATTGACACTCTCAAAGCTAAGAAAATACAAGAAGAGGAAGATCAAATGGTGGTTGTCTTTTGTCCAAAATGCCGGAAGAAACATGCCTTAAAAGACTGCCCATTAGAAAACATTCAAGTTTGTGCCTTTTGTACTGAAAATCATGATATATTTCATTGCTCTAAAGTCAAGATTTTGTAGAATTGTAATGTGGTAGCTAACACAAATATGGAGAATGTGTATTTCATGGGCGCAAAGAGACCATGGCAACCAAGACCTCCACCTCAAGGTATGTTTCCAAACTTGAATTTGCAATTTCCTGCACAAGATTAGATATATGCTCAGAATTCGTGGAATGTACCCATGCCATGACATCACCAAAATTACCCACAACAACAATGGAGACCATCTCAACAATACTCTCAACAATATCAACCATATCCTCAACCATACCAACCATATTCACAGCCATATCAACAGTATCGTCAGCCATATCCTCAAACATATCAGAAATATCCTCAGCAGCAAGTTGTTTATCAACCCCAACCCACTCAACAAGCATTGCTTGCTACTCCACCAATAAATCCACCACAATTACAACTTCCATCTAACCAACAACCTCCTAGACCTAGTCAAATTCCTTCTCAACCTGTATCAAATCCAAATAACAGAGCAGAGAGACCAGCTTATAATGTAGATGAGGGACCATCATATCCCACATTAGCTTTGCAAAATATCAATTTAAGGTCTGGTAAGGTACTTCAAAAAGAATCTCCAATAGCTGATAAACAAGAAGAAAACGAAGAAAATGAAAATGAAACTCCAACTCAAAGGAAACAAAATGATGACATCAAAAATAAACAAATGTAACAATTGCATCCACCACCTTTTCCAGACAGATTGGTCCAAACAAAACTTCCCATGTCCATACCACAGTTTGATGCTTATGAGCTAAAGAATGTCTATATAGAAATTCCACTACTACAAGCCATAAAAGACATTCCCATATATACTAAAGCCATCAAAGAACTGTGCCTCAAGAAGCCCACCAGGAAAAGAGTTGATCCACAAACTATTCATGTTACTGGACATTTAGCTAGCCTTATGACAAACACCATTTCAATGGAAAAGTATGTTGATCTTGATATTCCCAGAGTCACTACAATCATTAACAACATACATATTCCAAACACCTTAATTGATCTTGGGGCTGCAATAAATGTAATGACTCTTGAAACAATTAAAACACTGCAGCTCACAAACTTGCAGCACACAACAATTGTTCTAGAACTCGCTGATAGGTCTAAAGTGATTCCTAAAGGGATTTTGGAGGACATAATTGTTTCATTGGACTCTTGGGAGTATCCGGTGGACTTTTTAATTCTTCAGCCAAAATCCAATTTAGGAGGACACCCTATCATCCTTAGTAGACCATGGTTAGCAACTGCTGATGCATTCATGGGATGTAGATCGGGTAATATGATCATTTCACGAGGAACTGAAAGAAAACAACTCACTCTTTACCCATAAGCACAATCACCAACAATAGCACACAAGTTATGGCTTGATGATAAATACAATGATAAGGCAGAAGTTCAATATGTTTTCAGCATCAAACAAATCTATGATTTTCAAGAACATAATAATGATGATTTGGTAGAATTGTTCCTTTCTCAACCTGATGTTTTCGAAGAATTGAGAAATGACCAATACCATGCTGCAGATGAACTTTTGGCACAAAATTTTCAGGAAACATGCACCATTAATTCCTTACAAACGACATTTTAGAACATTTTTCCTATCCAAACTATCACAAACACACATAGCAAGACCATAGAGATTAGTCCAGGAAAAACTTTGAATATTGGCACTCACCTAGACTCATCTTAGGAGGAAAAATTGATTCAATTATTGAAAAAATACCAGAAAGCATTTGCTTGGGACTACACCGATATGCACGGAATTCACCCTGAAACATGCACTCACCATATTTATACGGATAGTAATATCAAACCAGTGAGGCAACCGCAAAGACGAATGAATCCCATGCTTCAGGATATTGTTAGAGAGGAATTACAAAAAGTGTTGAAAGTCAATTTTATCTATCCTATCTCTGACAGTCAGTGGGTATCCCCATTGGTAGTAGTGCCTCAGAAAAATGGCAAGTGGAGGATTGGTGTTGATTACAAACAATTGAACAAAGCAACCCTCAAAGATTATTTCCCACTACCATTTATTGACCAAGTGCTAGACACATTAGCTGGGAAATCATCATTCTCTTTTATTGATGGTTTCAGTGGCTATAACCAGATCAGGATAGCCATAGAGGACCAGGACAAAACCACTTTTACTTGTCCCTGGGGCACTTATGCCTACAATGTTTTACCATTTGGACTTTGCAATTCTCTAGCTACATTTCAGAGAGCTGTATTAGCTATTTTTGCTGATTTAGTTCATGATTGTGTTGAAGTTTACATGGATGATTTTTCAGTGTATGGTAATTCATTTGAGCATGCATTAGAGAATCTTGAAAAAGTTTTGAAGAGATGTATTGAAGCTAATCTGTCCCTGAGCAATGAAAAGTGTTTTATGATGTTAATTGAAGGGATAGTATTAGGACACTATATTTCTTCTCAAGGCATTAAAGTTGATCCATAAAAAATCCAAATCATTATCAATTTGCCAATTCCAAAGACTCAAAAAGAGGTAAGAAGTTTTCTTGGGTATGCAAGCTATTACATAAGGTTTATTGAACATTTTAGTAAAATAGCTTTACTTTTGTTTAAGCTTCTAACAAAAGACACACCTTTCAACTGGAATGAGAATTGTCAGCAAGCTTTTGAAACACTCAAAGAAAAGTTATCAACCACACCAGTCTTAAAAGGACCTAACTGGAACCTGCCATTTCACATCTTTACAGATGCATCTGATACTGCAGTAGGTGCCTCATTAGGCCAAAAAGAGGAGTCTTTCCATTATGCCATCTATTTCATTAGTAAAAATCTAACACCTGCAGAATTAAACTACACAGTCACTGAAAATGAAATGCTTGCAATTATACATGCTATGAATAAATTCCGAAATTATATAACTGGTTATGAGGTTTTTGTATATACTGACCATTCTGCCATTAAGTATTTAATGAATAAACCAATAACTAATGGCAGAGTTACCGGATGGCTGTTATTATTATAGGAATTTAATATCACAGTGTTAGATAGACCAGGTAAGGAGAATGAGGTGGTATATTTTCTTTATAGACTGCAAAATCCAGGTGAGGTTGTTCCGGTTGAAGATTCTTTTCCAGATGAAAATTAATTTGCAATTTGAATAGTGAATCCTTGGTATGCTGACTTGGTCAACTATTTGTCCACAGGAAGAACACCTCCATATTTTACTCCAAAGGAAAAGAAGAGGCTGATCAAACAAAGTGCTCGATACTCATGGGTTAATGGAGATTTATTTTACACTGGTTATGATATGATTATTAGATGATGTGTAAGAAATGATGAAATAATTGATATTTTAAAATCTTGCCATGATGAACTGTGTGGTGGGCATTTTGCAGCCAAAAGAACAACATTCAAGATTCTCAGTCTTGGATACTACTGGCCATCTATTTTTAAGGATTCCAAGAAGTATATGAAAAGTTGTGATAGCTGTCAAAGAATGGGAAGGCCAATAGCTACAGATGAAATGCCACTTCAGCCTCAAGTACATTTAGAGCCATTTGAAGAATGGGCTCTAGATTTCATAGGACCCATCAATCCAACTTCCAAAGGCAAAAAGTAGATCCTAGTATGTACTGATTACGTGACAAAATGGGATGAAGCCAAAGCACTAGTCCAGGCAACTGAATAGACAGTGGTAAACTTCCTTTTTGAAGAAATTTTTGTAAGGTATGGAGTACCAAGGGAGATAGTGAAAGATCAAGGTACTCAGTTTACTTCAAAGTTAGTCAAAGACATAAAAAAAAAAATATCAAATCAAGCATAGGAAAAGTACACCTTACCATCCACAGGCCAATGACCAGGTGGAATCCACAAATAAAACATTGGAAGGAATTATCACTAAGACCGTAGCAATGAACAGAAAGAATTGGGAAGAGAAGCTCAAAGATGCACTCTAGGCTTATAGAATCACGTGGAAGAACACTACAGGATTTACACCATATTAGTTGGTGTATGGCAAAGAGGTAATGCTTCCTATTGAATTTCAAATACATACTTATAAGATGGCTGCAGATTTAGGAATTGATCTCAATGAAGCCCAGCAAGAGAGAATTCATCAATTGAACCAGCTAGATGAAATGAGGTAGCAAGCAGAGGAGACAACACTCCTAATGTAGAAAAAAAGGAAGTAGTGGCATGATGCACACATCAAAAAGAAACAGTTCAAAGAAGGAGACTAGGCTTTACTCTTTGACTCTAAATTCAGAGATCATAAAGCCAAATTCACCACACATTGGATGGACCCATATGAAATAGTTCAAGTTTATGAAAATGGATCAATCAAGCTTACTACCATTGATGGAGAAGACAACCCCTTTCTTGTCAATGGCCATAGGTTGAAACTCTATCATAAGCCCATCAACAAGGAGGATTTTCTTCAAACTATATCTCAGCAAAGGGAGGTTGAGATATTGCAACCTTCAGCTGTGATATCTCTACCTTAGTTCATTTCATTT